>SJYX01015665.1:291154-354685 GCA_006410675.1 Oreotragus oreotragus
AAAAAAAAAAAAAAATTTTTTTTTTTAAGTAATAAAAAAATAAAAATCTGCTTTTGAAGTCAGTGCTCTGTTTTTCTGGGTGTCTGATGTCCTCTGCCCGCATTCAGAAGTTGTTTTGTGGAGTTTGCTCAGCCTTGAGATGTTCTTTTGATGAATCTGTGAGGGAGAAAGTGGTGTCCCCGTCCTATTCTTCCGCCATCTTCTGGACCCCTCTTAAAATGACTAATTTGCCTATGGATGAAGGTTAAAGATAATATTGCTAATTGAGCATTTTCTTCCACTAAGAAAATATATTCAAGGAAAAGTTAAAAGACTGACATCCTTAGGTACCATAACCAAGGATTAAAATGTTGAACACCAACTATAACCTCACCACAAGTTTTATGTGTTATTTACTTCCAGTTTTAACAATATTCTTTTTTTTCATATAAATTGTCTGTTCCAAATGATATTTTTACCTTTGCTGTGAACCATTATGAGCCATTGGCTTAGGAATTTTCATTATTTCTCTACAACTCCAGGATCAAAATATTTTTGATATGTGCCACATAGACATTCTTTAGGGTACGTATTGGCTACAGATTGTTTAGAGAAGTGTGAGTGTGAGAGTGAGAGTGTGTTTTTGTGTATTTAACTCCCTGATGCTTGCCAGCTATCTGATGTGAAGATCTACAGCTTAGGCAGAGTTTCAGAAGGATTACAGTTCTTAAATAAAGGGGGTTAGTTGTGGATGTGCTGTTTTGAGAGGTGATTTTCACACTGTTTTCTATTGAACCTTAGTTCTTAAAGGTGTCTTGAAAGGTTTATTGACATTTGATTCCAATTTAACATTTTGACTGTAATAAATTGTTAAGGCACACATTACATGTGTCATATACTGAATTTCAACACATTGCAGACCACCAGCATACTGACTTTCGCTGCCAGGTGAGTTCATGTTTGTGCATGCTTAACATAAAACCTTGCTTATCATCTCTGGGACTATATTTGAACTTGTAGACATGTGTCCTTGATTAAGATGGTTATAGTGGGTTTTTTTTTTTTTTTGTAACTGATATCTATGTATGCCTGGATACACACACATGCACACACACACACACACAAATACAAGGTCATACCCTCCTGATCTGTAAGAGTCAAGATGTTCTATTCCTAAACAACCAAGTAAATTTCAAAAATAAATTGAATGTCAAGGCTGATTGGACTTCAGCAATCACCTAAATTACTATCGAAAAGTTTTATGGTTGTCAAAGAGAATCTTTACTGGTTTCTATGTTGTGTGTTTCTATGCTATTTGAATGTTTACAATATATATGCATTATTATTGTCAAAAGAAGAATAAATATTATATGATAAAAATGCAGTCTCTTTTGCATTAGATTTATTTTTTTAATATTTCACTGCTAAAACATTTGAAAAGAATACTTTAGATGAATTGATTTTAAAATGTACTTACAGTCAGGCTAATTTGTAATTGATAAATATTCAGGCAACTGATTTATATTGCTGTTGTATCTCTTTTATTAGCTTTGTGTACCGGGGAAGAAACAGGAGTATTTCTAAGCTACTTCCTCAATAGTAAAATATAGTTAATAATAGTTACCTCCATGGTTGTTGTAGGGTTAAAATAGAACATTTAACATTGTTCCTAGCTCATAATAAGTCTTTAACATATGGAATGAAAGAATTAAATGCACTGAAATTATTTTGAAAAACTAAGCAATTCAAAATGCATAAAACTTGATGCTGTAATGTGAAAAAAAAACAAGCAAACACAATAGCTCTATTAATTTGGTTTTCCACAGCATTTATTCAGATAGATATAAAATGGTTAAGAGCTTGGTTCTGCTGGAAATATCCTAAGATCAATTATATTTCACATTTTCTCAGCTTCTCTAAATTGAATTTCCCAGTTTGCAGATGGCATTAAGCTTTCTCTGAGTAGTGAAATGCCAGACAGTGGGGTGGAGGGGGATGCATAGTATTACTGTGAGTGGGTGAAAAGAGTTTGAATGAGTTCCAGGGAAAAAGGTAACCTGTTGAAAGGGAAAAACATGCACCATAGGATGTCCAAGAAATGATTCTTCTAAGCAACCTTTCACAAAACAGGAGTGGAGAGGTTGCTATAATGGGAGTTTCCCCCACAAAATGAGTTTTCAATGCTGCTGACAATTAAGTGTTAGACATCCACAATAAGGTTTCTGGACATCCAACCAGAGAATTTACTTTTACCTATATTCAAAACTATGGTGTATCTACATCTAGGACAGCATTTGCAAAACTGACCAATTCAATAAGGAAAAAATATGCAAACAAATACAAACTGACTACTAAAATAATTAGGTGCTTAAGGGGATATTTACTTGACTGTAAAACTGAAATTCTTAAAATCGTCACAAGAGCTGTCTGGAGGCAAAATCATGGTATAAAAGAACTTGCTTCAAGATGGCTTTCAGGAAATACCTAGCAGTGACCTACATACCATCAAGCAAAACAAGCAACATAATCCTAGCCCATGACTATTCACAAAGCCATTATTTACCTGCTACCCCATCTTGTCCTCAAAAGAGTTCAGAAGAGCTCCAGGTGAGGTGAAAAACTGGCTGGCAGGGAGGATTCTGTGTATTCTCAGCCACTTATAGTGTGGAACAGCAACAATAACGATAATATTCTATGGAGGAACAAAGGGCTCTAAGACCAGAAAACATTTTTTATACATAAATCTTTGAGTTCCTTTAGTGTTTTTACAAGGCTTTATTAGAAAATGTTTTTCTCCTAAGCCCATATCATTGTGGGATTCCTGTAGATATTTTAATTACTTTTAGTTTGTTAAGTACAAATATAAATTAACTTATTGTATATGATTACTTATTTTTTCAGCTATTACTTAGGAGGGGATTGAAATTTGTATTTGGAACCAAACATTGTTATCACCCTCTCCCATTCCAGTCTTAAGCTAAACAAATAAAATGCCACAAATCTGTGGTCTTCCATATCTTTGTATAGTCAAAGAGCATTCAGCATGCCCAGTACTAAAAGTTTTCTTCACATCCATTCATTTTGATATTTTGTTTTTGGTGATTCCGAGTAATGGTATCCAAGCTGAGATTAAAACCAATTAACCTTGAGGTCATTGCAATGCAAAAGAGAATTTTCCAAGACTGGACAGGTGGCCTGAACTTCTTGTTTATTTGGATTTAAATGGTCTCTGGACATTATTTTATATCAGATTGGTATAGTGGAACTAAGTAGTCTGATTTAAAACTTTTGATTTTTATTCAAAATTGTCATAATCTGAGGACAAAAAATGGACATTCCTTGGCATAAAATAACTCCAGGAATGTTTTTTTTATCAGGACACAAGGATGTTTGAAGTATTCATCTATTTAAAGATGAGACTTAAATATACCCCTCTCTCTGGGGACTGCCTTTCTAAGTCCTCCTCTCAATTTTACTAGAATTGGACCAGAAATTCTCTTTGTTCTCCATTGACTGGTGTAGCAATTGTAACAAAATGATGCTTCAGTTCAGTTCAGTTCAGTCGTGTCCGACTCTTTGCGACCCCATGAATTGCAGCACGCCAGGCCTCCCTGTTCATCATCAACTCCCAAGTTCACTCAAACTCACATCCATCCAGCCATCTCATCCTCTGTCATCCCCTTCTCCTCCTGCCCCCAATCCCTCCCAGCATCAGAGTCTTTTCCAATGAGTCAACTCTTTGCATGAGGTGGCCAAAGTACTGGAGTTTCAGCTTCAACATCATTCCTTCCAAAGAACACCCAGGACTGTCTCCTTTAGAATGGACTGTTTGGATCTCCTTGCAGTCCAAGGGACTCTCAAGAGTCTTCTCCAACACCACAGTTCAAAAGCATCAGTTCTTCGGCGCTCAGCCTTCTTCACAGTCCAACTCTCACATCCATACATGACCATTGGAAAAACCATAGCCTTGACTAGACGGACAGTAGTCGGCAAAGTAATGTCTCTGCTTTTGGATATGCTATGTAGGTTGGTCATAACTTTCCTTCCAAGGAGTAAGTGTCTTTTAATTTCATGGCTGCAATCACCATCTGCAGTGATAATGGTGGTTAAAAAGTGCCTGTAAGCACACAAACACACAAACTAAGAACAGTGACAACAAAGTCCAACTTAAGAATGTGAGATGCAATATTTTTAATCAAAGAAATTTACCTCTTTCTTTTGTTTTGCCTATATTTCCCCTTATTTTTATGTGTCATTATCATGCCTATTTTCAAAAATTATGACCTAGTTTTTCTCATTAGAAGCTCAACATATTTTATTCACTATTCAAAGCCTCTCAGATCACTAGCAAGCCATGAGAAAAGTATTTCAATATTTCAAACAGAAAAATAAAAAAATTATTATAAAGTTCAGAAAAAAAGGAGACTCTGAGAACAGGCAACTGAAATGACATATTCTATATTGGGGAGTTCAGTTTAGCTCAGTTCAGTTCAGTCGCTCAGTAACCCCATGAATCGCAGCATGCCAGGCCTCCCTGTCCATCACCATCTCTTGGAGTTCACTCAGACTCATGTCCATCATGTCCGTGATGCCATCCAGCCATCTCATCCTCGGTCATCCCCTTCTCCTCCTGCCCCCAATCCCTCTCAGCATCAGAGTCTTTTCCAATGAGTCAACTCTTCGCATGAGGTGGCCAAAGTACTGGAGTTTCAGCTTTAGCATCATTCCTTCCAAAGAAATCCTAGGGCTGATCTCCTTCAGAATGGACTGGCTGGATCTCCTTGCAGTCCAAGGAACTCTCAAGAGTCTTCTCCAACACCACAGTTCAAAAGCATCAATTCTTCGGCACTCAGCCTTCTTCACAGTCCAACTCTCACATCCACACATGACCACAGGAAAAACCATAGCCTTGACTAGATGGACCTTAGTCGGCAAAGTAATGTCTCTGCTTTTGAATATACTATCTAGGTTGGTCATAACTTTTCTTCCAAGGAGTAAGCGTCTTCTAATTTCATGGCTGCAGTCACCATCTGCAGTGATTTTGGAGCCCCAAAAAATAAAGTCTGACACTGTTTCCACTGTTTCCCCATCTATTTCCCATGAAGTGATGGGACCAGATGCCATGATCTTCGTTTTCTGAATGTTGAGCTTTAAGCCAACTTTTTCGCTCTCCTCTTTTACTTTCATCAATTGAATTTTGATATTTTGATGATGAAGGAGCCTGTGGAATTAAGTAGCTCCCTAATGTTTTCAGCTCACGTTAAGTATGAGGACAGAACCTAGTAAAGAAAACCAAAACTAGTTCTGTCGTACTGAGAGTATTTAATTTTTTCCTTCTTAAAATCAGGCCCAGCAATAAATAATGCACACACTTTTGAACAAAGCACAATTTAATTAGGAAAAAAAATGAATTTTGTGTCATTCTCTAAATGAGGACTATTCTATGTAATGTACATAATATACATTATTAATTGCTCATTTTGGGATAAAATTACTTGCATTTGGAAAGTTTTTTTTTTCCCCTGAGGTCAGCAGAAAGTATAATTATGCACATTTTAAATAAAGGTATATATTTATTTATGCCTGGAGTATGTTAGAAATTATGAAATGTTTATGTAAAAGTAAGATGAATAACAGCATGAAAGTATGTGTAAAAATATTGAAAATGCCCTGCTTGAATAAGCAACCATTTATGAATAGTGGGAACACAAAGGCAGGAAATACCACTGGAGGAGAATGCTGGAGCTGAACCTGATCACAAGTGTAAAAACCTGGCTGAAATGGGCAAAAAGACTATTTCAGGTTTGGCAATGGAAACAGAGGTGAATGAAGGAGTGAGTTTTGAATGAGAACTTTACTTGCCTATTTCCCATTTTCTGAGCACACTTGGTATACCCTGCCTCTGCACCTTTGCTTGACACAAGTCAGTGGGCCTTGGATATTTATCAATTATCTTCTCAAGATTTCTCATGTGGAAATTCTATACAGATGTTAAAATCCAGCTTAAATGCCACAGGCCCCACAGAGATTTTCTAATCCTTCACACTATGCTCTCTACCATCTCTAAATTCTTATAACACTTTATAAAACAACTCACATTAATTAGTCATTGATCTACACTAGGCAAGACCTTTACACATATACCGGAGTTCACTGAATTTTTGCCCCAAAACTTATACATCTATTATTCTCTTTTTTAAGATAGGAAAATATGCCTAGCAAATTTAATAACTTATTTAAAGTCTCATAGTTAGGAAGTGAAAGATTTGGATTCAAAATCAAAGTTAATTCGATAAAAAGTTTTATTGAATCCTCTTTTATGTAACAACTTCTTGTGAATATATATATTTTTTTACCATGTAAAACATTTTGAGATGCAAGCAACAGAAATCCTTTTCAAACTAAATTAAAATTACACTGTTATAATAGTACAATATATGGAGTTGTATCACAGAATTCAAAGGCAGAAAGGGCAATGGCTTTGTGAAGGAGTGTTATGAAGTTAACCAGTAAAGAGACTGGGAGCTGTAGATCTAGGGTTGGCTCCTTGCATTTCTGCCACACTGGTTTGAATAGGATCAACATTAAGCCTGATTCAGGGAGCAGTCTGTTAGTCTAAGGGTTAGGGTTAGTCAAGGGCTCATCACGACCCTAGGTCTCAGACAGTCAATATTTGGCCTCTCCTGGCCACAGTGATGTCTTCTGGGTTGAGCATGTGACTCAAGTAGGCCCAATGAAAATGAAACCCCAAACTCTTTTATGATGATTAGAAAAAGAGACATTCTCTTGTTTTGATAGATAATTTCTGTACATGGGACATAGAGTGATCATCAGTTTGCCACCATGAGGTAGTAAATGAGGGAAGGTAGTGACTCAGGGAAATGGAGTTGGCCCCTGATTAAACTGTATCTGACTTACTTGTATTCCAAGTGGCAGGTAGCATTAGTATTTCAGAGTATTCATTGCCTATCCCTCTAAGAACTATACTTACCACTGCCTTGACATCAGTCATTACCATGCAACCTTCTCTATGAGTTGAAAAGAGCATGTGATTTTTGAGAAGAAGCTTTAGAAGCCAATAGATAGTTCCCCCATTTCTTTGTGTTATTCCATGAGATATCCTAGGGGGGACTGCTCCTTCAGCCTTCTTATGAAGGTAAAGTAGAATTTTGTAGAGCACTAGCTTCCTTCAGAGAAACATTTACAACAAACTACTGGGATTTTGGAATTCTTTCTGTAGCATAACCTGGTGAAAAGTGATTACTACTCTCTATCATGTCTGATCTTTGCCATTGAAAAAGCCAATGTATGTCCTCCACTGTTGTAGCCAGTATGGGGTTTTTTTGTTGTTGTTATTCTGTATTGCAAATACCTTAACTGACAAGCCCATTTTAGTCAATTGAATAATGTTGTTAACCCTCGGTGATAGCAGAAAAGTTCTTTAGCTTGAAAACTTCCAAAAGACACATCATTATATAATCTTGTGTGTGTAATGCCCAAAAGCTTAGTTTGGGGTAGTTGTCGCTTCCAGAAGGGAGGACTCCACCTCTGTGGACGTTCACACAGAACAGAAAAGAACTTTCCAGGTTCTGTCATCATCTTAATGAAATCATGTAGAATGAACTTAATATAATGAATAAAATTTTAGCATGTTTATTATCAAGAATTTTTTTCCTTCCATGCAAACTGTGTTCTCCCTCACAGACAAATAAAATCAAAGCTGAAGCACAAAAGTGAATCCCTTTGATGCTTATTTCAAAGCATTTCAGAAGACTTAATTACAGTAATGCACTAAGAAATATTTAAGTGTTACTATTTCTCTTCCCTACATGGAACGGTGGAAGCTGAGAGTTTAAATATCTTTCCTGGAGACCACACAGGAAATCACTGGCAGACCTCAGTGTTCCTAACCTCATTGACCTCTACAGTCTCACTGTGGCCTGTTACCTTTTATGTCAGAACATTCACAGGAAGAGGAGAGTTTTTTACCAAAACACTCTACCAACAGTAAACTACAGAGTTTGTTTTAGTGCTTATTGCCATTTATAACCTTTTTTGAGTCTACCCTTAGGATCAATAAAATATTTGAATTAAGTTACTGCAAATTCTGCAAATTAGCCAATGCCTGTTCTAAATGCCTTTTAGGAATAAACATACACAGGAAAAGACTTTGTTCAAGTATCCTTTGAACACATTCTCTTCCCTTCCTTTAATTCAACTGAGTTGTCAGAGTTTAAAGAATGAAACAAAACAAAAAGACCTAATGAGGAAAAAAATAAGAATGCATTACCTCCAGCAAAATAACAGTAATGTTAATAATAAATTGCTGTCATACTTGGTCTTATATTACTTAATTGTTCAAATAGACTATGTAAATAGTAATGATTTAGTTATCAAGAAAAAATGAATTTAATAGAAAATTATGAATCCCCGGCCATTTATAGAGATGAGTCCCAAGCGTAAGGGGTCAGGGTTGTAATTAAAATTTACAAACTTTCAAAGTGAGCTTTGAATTCTTGCAAACTGTATCATTTTTTTAGGCCATACAGCAAAACAGAATATAAATCTAAAAATATATACTATTTTGCTTTGGTAACTTTTCCCAAGACAAGGATACTCTACATAAGCATGATACATTTACTACTTAGCTTTCATGCTTGCACATATATTTAAGCCAAAAGACTATTAGGTACACTATTTTAAAATTTGAGATCTTAATTTTAACAGAGAAAAATATTTTTATTGTTGTTTTAATATTTTTATTTATTTTATTTATTGTTGCTTAATATTTTAACTATCTAAAAATTGTAGTACTGAGCCTGTTTTTAGCCTGCTTCCCTCCCCTCAACCCCCCTAAAAGGTTCAATTCTACTTAATTAATCAAGGAAAATAGAACAGTTCTTAGATCCATAGAGCTACCTGAGGAAAACTAGCACTCTTTCTCAGCTCTCATTTATGCCATGGAATGCTTCATGCAACTTATTTGCATCTTACTTTGTTTTCCCATTGTGCTAATTTTACAAGAGCCTAAGCAAATTTTGTCAGCATCATTATAGGAGCCCAGAAGTCTGCTAGAGAAGCAAAATCAGAGAACATACATATGTGTATACAAAAATGGAAGCCCAAACTTTCAAAAAACAGTATAAATATCAATCTAAGGATAAATAATTTAAAAATCATTAATCTTTTTTGATGCCAATATCTGGTAAGCAAAACAGGAATAGTGGATACAAATAATTGCATTCTGCTGTACTATTAAATGTCACGTTTTATGATCTATACTTTAAAAATCAATCCATGCACATGTAAACATATTTTATGCCATGAAAAATTCTGAGTATAAGCTCTTGCCTTTGAAATGTCACTTTTGGAAGAGCTAGATATTACATAATACCTTACTCATTTCAACTAACTCATCCATTATCTATATTCTTTTAAATAAAATTCCAAGCAAAGAGCTCTATAATTGTGGAAGTGAGGACTAAGTAACAATGGTGAATTTTAGGACGTAAGCGACCTGTAAGCTGTCCCACACTTTTGTCAATAGATGTTTATCTTTGACTTTGGAGAATTTACAGTGTTATGAACTTTGACTTTTGTTTACGCATTCTGTGAATTGTGTGAGACTGAGTAAATTACGAAATGGGCTATGGGTAGAAGGCAATGCCTTGACAGCAGGAGCCAGGAGAGAACACTGGCCTTTAAGTCGGGAAAAATAATCTTGTGATGTTTGTAAAAGACACTGCCAAATTCCATGTGTGTTCTTTCAAAATATAATAGTGGCTGTGGCAATTGTGGAGGCAGCTGGGGATGTCGTTCTTTCAGCTCTTTTGAAATATTTAGCACTGCAAAGAATAAAGATTTCTAACATTTACCTTTCACCACAGCCCTGAAATGCTACTATTTATATTGGAAACAAAGATCATAACATATTCTCTTGGAAAAAAATTCATGATGTGAAATGTAATTTTGAAATAGCATCCTGTGAACACTGAGGAATTTAAAGCAAAGATGAGGGGAAGGGAGAGAGAGTTTACACACGCACGCACACACACACATACACACGATTTTATTGAAGATACTGATTCTTCCAAAACCTGATATGGATATTATTTCACATTTTAAAAACTTTTTCCAATGTGCTCTAGGAAAGCTGAAGGTGGATAGGGATTACAATGATATATATTGTTCATTCATGTATTCATTCATTCATCAAACCTTAATTTAGCTCATGCTATATGCCACATTCTGAGAATACAAAATCAAGCACACATAGTCCTTGCCTTTTGGGGAATTCATAATCCATTTGAGAGAAAGATAGATTACTCATTATAAAGATTACTGCATGAAAAGTGCTAACTCGGGGCTTTCTAAAGATTGTTAAAAGAGACCAGAACAGGGCACTTTAATCAAATCTGAGTATTAAATATTCAAAGAAAGGTCATTTTTAGGCTGGCTTTTCAAGGATTGACCCACATGCATTAAAGAGGCCCAGAAGGATTAGCAGAAGTGCATTTCGGTCAGAGGGAACAGCATGTGGAAGGAATGGAACAGCATGGAATGGCATCATATGGTGGGGGAGGCACAATAGGATATTGGCTGAAAGGCTGGAAATTAGACTGAAAGACAGACTGAAGCCAGACGAAGGAAGGCCATTACCTGACTAAGGGAACTGAAGGCTGCAGAGAGCGATGACACATTGTCAGCCCTGTGTTTCAGGGAAGGTTTGCATTTTAGAAAGGTTATCCTGGGAGGAGAACAGGAGATACACCGTAAGAGGATCAGTCAGCAGGCACTTCTCTTATTCTAATTTTTCTATCACATTAAGCAGCACACTTGATCTGCAAAGGAGAGTTTCTTTGTATTTGTTCAGATTCTGCCCTCTGTGACAGAAAAATCTACCTATGTACACAGAATAGCCAAGTGTCTCCTTTCTGAAATCCCCTTCATTCATACTAACAGAGAAGGTTAATTTTAAGAAACAGAATTAAGCTATCATGATATCTAGAAGAGCCAAAAATGAATTATTAGCACATTTCTGCCATTCACAGAGATCTGAATGTGTAAGGAAGAGAATTTGCAGCTCAGTTTTTGCCCCACTGGAGTTTCAGTGATGAGGAGGGAGAGGTAGAGGGGAACAGCTGGGAAAGAAGAGAGTTTAATATCATGAAGTCTCCCAAGTGATGGAGAAAGGAAGAGGGCAGGCTAGAGAACCTCCAGGGGGTGGGCCCTAAATGATGAGTTGGGGCAGGCTCCAAAGGAATGCTCAAGGTGCATGATGGGAAAACCTGGGACATTTAAATTTGCATTCCCATTTGAGAGTTAATTTTCTTTTCTACCTTGGGAAAAGAGCTTAATTCTCTTAACCTGTTTGTTTCTAAAGAAAAGTAACATAGGAGTAGAGAATATCTGAAATCCCTTCAAGGTCTAATATTCAAATGTTCAACTCCCTGACTTATGGTGGTTCGACTTAGATTTTTCAATTTTACGGTAGTTTGAGAGCAATACACATCCCATAGAAATTGTATTTTGAATTTTGATCTTAGGCTAGCCATGTGCAGTACAATATTCTTTCACGTTGCTGGGCAGTAGCAGCAAGCTGGAGCTCCAGTCAGCCATGTGATCATGAAAATAAACAATCTATACTTTTATCACCACTTTGCTTTCCACTTTCAGTCCAGAAGCTTCACATGTGAGACCTTCTCAGGCTTCACCCTATGTGTCTCTCTCTTTGGCTGGTGCAGATTTGTGTCCATTTGCTAAATAAAAGTGTAATCATGTGTAAAAATACATAGCATTTTCCTAAGTTCTGTGAATTATTTCAATGAATTACTGAATCTGAGGTGTTAGTGGAAATCTCCACATTGGTAGCCAGTCGATCAGAAGTATAAGAGGGTATGAGTGAGTGAGTGAGTGAAGTCGCTCAGTGGTGTCCCACTCTTTGCGACCTCATGGACTGTAGCCTAACCAGGTTCTTCCGTCCATGGGATTTTCCAGATAGAAATACTGGAGTGGGTTGCCATTTCCTTCTCCAGGAGGTCTTCCCGACCCAGGGATTGAACCCAGGTATCCTGCATTGTAGGCAAATGCTTTACCATCTGAGTCACCAGGAAAGAGGGCCTGGGTACCCCTAAACTTGGCTGATATCTGATATAAGGGGAGTTCTGTGGGGACTGTTTCTTTAATCTGAGAATTCTGTGCTAGATTTGGATAGTTAGCATCAAAATTGCAATTTTAGGGCTTATGGGATATTTTGGCAGATTTTTAAATTAGATTTATTTGTTTTAAATTTAGATATATTTTTACAGTTAAACTCTCTGGAGTGCAAATGCTTCATTACAATATCCATGAAAGAGTTAAATGTGAATTCAACAGAAGTACGTAGTCTCTTGAAAAGAAAAAATGAACAGTATTGAATTGCTGCTAGAAGAGAAGATTAAATGAAGAGAGTATCTTTGCAACTATCGAACAAGAGAAAAGGACAGAGAATAATGTTTTTAAAGAGGGGGGCAATCAAACTTCTCACAATTTTTTTTTAAAGAGACCCAGTAGTGTAAAATAGTAAAATAAAGAAACAAATAAATAAGAAAAGTTGATATCCAGATTCACTTGCTTTTTCAGATAGTTAATTTTTTCAGTAATGCAAATAAGCTGATATCTTGCATACTGATTTCATGAGACAGTGTAAGTTTAACTTAAGAAAAAGGAATCATCATGTCCTTTTTCATAAGTATATAATCAAATGTAACTTTGTTTCCTGATTGGCAGTTTTAGAAGGCAGCATTCAATTCAGAGGAGAGGGCAATCCATGTGCTTATAATTGCAATCATTAGAAAATAGAGGAAGAACACTTAGATGAACCATTAAAAGCAGCATCAAATTCTGTTCAAGTATTTTTTCACAGACTCTGTATGCAGAAAAGATAAAAAACAAAACAAAACCTAGAGTTCTTTTAATCGAAACATACAGTGTACAGGTGAGTCAGTCGTCTGTGCTAAAGCACTTGTCACATCTAGAAGTCTGGTGGTCTTCCTGGTGTGACATGGGAGTGCAGCTAAGTGACCTGACTAAAAGAGAATATCCATCAGTGACGAGGCTGATCACTGCTGCTTTCTGTAGAACTACCACTAGCTCTTTCTGGAGAGAGCCTTTCAAGTTGTGAAACTAGAGAACAGTCATTCACTGGTTCATTAATCCTTCTGGCAAACTCTTATTCATCATTTAAGGCCCAGAAGCCACATTGGCAGGCTTAATTACACCATTAATTAAGGTCCTATAGCTTGTTATACCTGTATTCTCATTGGTACATGCACCTACTTATCTATTCCCTCTTCATAAATGTTTTGCCTGACCAAAATGTTGCACATTGATCGTATGTATGTGAGCATGTGTATAAAATATTAATGTGCATTGACATTGTTTTGTTCCATAAAGACAAAGAAATTCAGGGAAATTGTCACTGACCAAGTTATTCCATCCTCTTGTTTTCCTGTCCTGCAAGATGTTGCCTTTCTTGTACTGCTGGAGCTAGGTCATCTCTGTGATCTAGCTCACAGTAAAACGCAAAGGGAAAATACAAAAGAATTTGCCTTTATTTTAATGCAGTGCTTTTGAAGTACCACTCATTACTCCAGTAAGTTCATTACTAAGCTTTGTCACAAGTGCACATCAATCTCCAATGGAATCTGGTATATGTAGTCTCTAGTGGAGCGGCCGTGTACACCCATCACCATGGAGAAAGGATAGAATGGTTTTCAGGGGAAGTCCACAAATTTGCCACATTTAGTATATATACAACATGAAATGGAAAAACATCCAAAGAGTAATTGAGAAGAAAAAAACCGAAAAACAAACATGAATGCTCTCTGGCAGTGTTTCTCAACTAAGGACAATTTGTCTCCCCAGGGAACATTTGACAATGTCAAAGGATATTTTCAGTTGTTACAAATGGGGGTGGGTTGCTACTGGCATTTAGCACATAAGAGGTCAAGGATGCTACTAATCATCCCACAATTCATAAGAGAACAGCCTACATCACAGAGAAAATTATCTGGCTCAAAATGTCAATGTCAAGTTGAGAAACTTCACTTCATAGAATAATCTTTGTGTCTTCAAAATATTGCATGCCGTTTTGAACAAATCAGGAACACAGAAGTTATGTGAGGATAATGTGTTCGAGATGCTCATGTTTCTTCTACTGATTTGCTTGTGTCACCCCTGCTTGACTTGAAGCAATTTGCGATTAGAAATCTTGTTCTGTTCTTGTTTTCGTTACAGGCACCCGGGCAATCAGTTCACGGTCTTGGATGAATAACAATAACAGGGGGCATCTTTTCTGTGCAGTGTTACGTACCAGACTCTCTGGTGGTTGCTACGAAATCCATGGACCCTGTTCCTGAGGTCCTTGTTACTGACAGTCATTGTTTCTGCTTCTTTATTCTCCCTCAATATGAGCAATATCTCAACTCATTTTTATCACATTCACAGAGATATCTGTGTATCAAGATTGCTTCCAACACCATAGCCATCTCATTTGCAAAGTCCAAGTTAGTGACCCATAGCCATGTCTGTCACATGAAGACACAGGTTATGTCAAATGGTTTCTGTCAAGAATTCAGGCAAAACAGGAAATATCGCTAAATGATTAACTGTTGAACCACTCAGCTCTGTTGAAAACAGAATTAAGATTTAAAAGGCAATAAAGAGGATGGTTGTTTAACTATTCAAAGTGGGAAATGGAAAGAAAATCTTAGGTTCTGTAAGATGCCGTGGCATAACCGGAACACTCAAAAAGCTAAGAGGAATGAATTAGGGAAATGAGCAGAGCATTTGATGAATTTCATATGAATTTTTGACCTTTTCAAGGATTGCAAAATGTCTTTCCTGCCCTGTGATCCAGTTTCCCAAGCAACTTCCATTTTTCTTTATCTTCTCTCTCTTTCTCTGTCTCTTTTTCCGTCTCGCTTCCTCTCACTTTCTATCTTTCTATTTTTCTTCCTCCCTCACTTTTCACACTGTCCAGTCTTTATTTCTAGGCCATCAATTCAGCCTCTCCTCTGCCTAACCCAGTGTCTTTTGCAAACTGTCTTAATCCAGGTCAGAGGTCATAAAATATGAAGGCTCATTTCTCTCGATCTTCATATATCCTCTGACTTTCAGAGACCAAGAGTGATTTTGCAAGCACTGCCTCGGTGTTCTACATTAAGGGGAAAAAAAGTGTTACGATCATGATCAACCATACCATGAGGAATCAGAGAAAAGGCCGCATAGTGCATGAAGCTTATTGAATTGCAAACAGCTTTCTCTGAAATTAAGGCTGCCCCCCTGATGCAAAGCAGATGCTTACATAATGCTCCTTTCTTGGAGGATGACCAGGGAGTGATGGGATTAAGATGCCCCTTTGTGGTGTGGCAAAGCTTTTCTGTCTTCTTGCTTTAAGCAGAACATTTTGACATATTAACTGGATGGGCAGAAAAAAATGTATCTAAAGCTATTGAATGCACCTATTTTCCTGATATAATTTATACCAATCCTCTTTCCAAGAGTTTTGAAGCAGCTGGAAACTACTATGTTTCTGCCCTTTTCCCCCTCCCACTTGTCTGTCTCTCCATATCCTTCTCCACCCTTTTCCATAATCCTTAGATATGCATGCTTGAAAAAAAGAAAAAGTGATCACAGCATGAATGAAAAAGAAACCCATCTTGTTCTCACAGGATTTTATGATTTAACATCATTTTGTAATATCAATTGTACATACATGGGCTACAGTGTTTGTTTTAATGGATGGCACACTGAATTAGGACTGGTGATCCGGCTGCCATCTTTGCATAAAACCAGTTTGACAGGCGGTATGCATCACCACACATCCTGAAGAAAAATGCTCTGTTGTGTTTCCATGTGTCTTCCCAGCAGCTGATTTCTGAATTTGGGCGCTGATGCATGGCATGCATTAGAGACTGGACTACACCTCCTGTTGTGCAATCCAAATAAAGCAACCTGCATTTCCTATAAGATTACCCTGCCTTCCTTTCTTTTCTCATTTTATCATCCTTTCACTTTCTCCCATTTTCTTCTTTCTTTCCTTTGCCCCTTGTCATTCCTTCCTTTAATATTTTCCTCTTTTGATCATATTTTTCCCTTTTCTGCTAATCTTGAAACTCCTTGAAAAAAGCACTATATACCTTTATATGTTTCAGGGTCTAGCCATAAAACGGTGTCAATAAATATTTGTGAAATAAACTGTGATACAACTTCCAATAGTTGAAAGCATATTTATTTAAGATGATGGCGTAATGCTAATACATACAATTTTACCTTTGTCATTGTTGTACAGTTACCACTTGTCATCATCTTTGACATCATCATCGTCATACCATATTGAGTGCCTACTTTCCATACTTAGCAAGTACTATTTCATTTTACTCTATTGTGGCCTTGTTAGTATAAAATGGAGATAATAATAGTATCTTCTCCAGAGGTTTCTTGTGAAGATTATATGGAATGGTATGTATAAAGTTCCTAATAAATTACTTGAATGAGAAATATTCTATAAATGTTAGCTATATGAGTGCCTACTTTCCATACTTAGCAAGTACTATTTCATTTTACTCTATTGTGGCCTTGTTAGTATAAAATGGAGATAATAATAGTATCTTCTCCAGAGGTTTCTTGTGAAGATTATATGGAATGGTATGTATAAAGTTCCTAATAAATTACTTGAATGAGAAATATTCTATAAATGTTAGCTATAGATATAATGATTATTTTAATCCCTATCTTACACCTGAAGAAATAGGAACAGAGAAGTTAGGTGATTACTAAAGGTCACTCAGCCGGTAAGCGACAGAAATTAGAAACAAATTCCCAATTCTGGCTCCGTAGACAAGGCCATCCCAAAGCTGCCTTTCTGCCTCCAAAGTCTGGACAAGAGTGGCAATTAAAAAATCGAAAGAATAACTGTGACAAGCTAGAGAAAGAAATATTTTTCTTAAAAAAAAAATGGTAAATAGGGAACAAATTTCTAAATGGAAATAAATAATGTCCAAAGTTTTAATCCTGGCCGTGAAAGTCTTTATCACAGTTTGGGAGCACAATGCAATGATATTTACATCAGAAGTTTATCTATGAAGTTACTTTTTCTGTTAAAGCCATAATAATCTATTATAATTTTTATACCTAGATATCAAAGTTTTGAATAGTTGAGAAATATAATTTCTATAGCAATGTCAAAGTAATGAAATCTGCTCTAAAGAAGAAATGTCAGCCTGTCTTACTCTTTCTTTCTTTTTTCCTGCTTTGCTGACCTCTGATTTGTTTAATGTTTGTTGGAGTGAATGAAGGAATTTTGTTTTGTTACACAGGCAAAATGCCTAGATGATTAGAGTTTTGAATAGTTGAGAAATATAATTTCTATAGCAATGTCAAAGTAATGAAATCTGCTCTAAAGAAGAAATGTCAGCCTGTCTTACTCTTTCTTTCTTTTTTCCTGCTTTGCTGACCTCTGATTTGTTTAATGTTTGTTGGAGTGAATGAAGGAATTTTGTTTTGTTACACAGGCAAAATGCCTAGATGATTAGAGGTTAAACAACATATTTAAAAACTCAAATAAATATCTATATGATGAGGGAATTAACACATTTTTAAATTGTAATAAACAGCTTAGAAGAAAAAGAATGCACGAAAGAAAAATAAAAGTGAGTTTAAAAACTAATTGTTAAAATTATTTCAAATAAACAAAACATTTATCAATGATCATATTTTAGTGATTCTCATATCATTGCTTACTATTGCCATCTTATTTTCTGTGCATAAAAGAAAGAAAAAATTCAGCCAATCAAGTGACACAATGCCTTCTTATCACTTAGACTTTTAAACTTCAAGTAATAAAAGCGTTTTTAGACATTTAAACATAATTTTGACCCTATTTATCTTTTATCTATGTGAAATAAATCAGCAAATGATACTCATTAAAGTATTCCTAAAATGTCTTTCTATTCAGAATCTTTTTAATCACTTTCTGAACAGAGCCATCATTGTCCGTGTTTTCCCACATGATATCCTCTATACCGAAAGAATGTTGGTGCAGCATTTCTTAAGAGTCTATATGGAAATTAAAACTACTGATGCTTGTTTTTTAAACCACATTGTAATTACATAGGATCACTCTGCTGCTGATTTCAATTTCAGAATGCTGCTACACACTTCTATTTTATGCCTCCCACTGCTCCTACCACATTGTGTATGAAGTGTTTAAAAAATGTTTCACTAGTGTATTGTGCACAGGTTTTGAGTTTAGTCTCTCTGTGTGTTGGGGGGGGGTAAAGAGAAGAGTAAATTAAACTTAAGGTAAGCAGAAGAAAAGCGATCACATAGGCAAAGACTTTGTCAAACAAACAAAAGCTTATAGAACTCATCGCCAACATACCTACACTACAGAAAATGTTAAAGCGTGTATATCAGGCAAAATTAGAATACATATGAAAATCTGAACTTATATAATTAATCCTAAAATCATATAAACTGCGCAAGTTTTATTTTCTTATTTTATTAAAGAGCTAAATATCTCTGAAAAAAACAGTAGCAAAATATTATGGGTTGTTTAACATATATAGAAGCAAAATATAGCACAAAAATAGCAAAATGGATGGAAGTGAGGAAGTGGAAAGATGTGAAAGTATACAGTTGTAAAACAAAGTGAAATGGAATGATATAATTTGCAGTGAGAGAATATAATTTAAAGGTACAATATATACTAAACCACACAAAATAACAGAATAGAGGGAAAAGTAACAGAAGAGATAGTATAAATATAAAATAATAACAAATCAGTAGATTTACATTTTTTAAGCAGTTACATTTAAAATATGGCCTAAACCCCTCAAGTAAAAGGTAGAGAGTATCAGATGGGATAAAAAAATTAAGATCAAATACCTCCCACATAAAGCCCACCTTAAATACAAAAATATTGATAGGTTAAAAGTATAATGTGGAAAAATATACACCAAGCAAATATTGATTGAAAGGAAAGGCAAGTGACTATATAATACACAAAACAGAATATAGAAAGATCTTCAAACATAAGAAGAGATATAGCTAGAAAACAATTCTCTATGTGTCTCTAATATATCCTCACATCTTGTGATTTCATTTATTATGGATAATCCTTTTAAGAATTGTGTCTGCCTTCATCTCCAGGGAATAAGACAGATTTGTTTGCTGTCTAGGATAATAAAGATAATGTCCTCCAGGGAAAATGTTGGGCAGGTCTCCTAGCAGCCTTCTTTATAGGATTGGGATTTCTCAAGGTCAGCGTTTCTCAACTGGACACAAATCCATTGTGGGTTCAGCATCTGCCTGGGTTTACACTTTGTCTTGCACCCCTAAGAGTTAGGGGAAAGGAAGAGTTGATACTATTTCCTGTGCTGTGAATTCTTGTGTCTTCTGCCAGAATCTATGAAATTATTGCCTTCTGCTGATAAAGGAACCAATTCGTCAAGAAGATATAACAATCCTAACCATATATTCACTTGCAGATTATCAAAATATATAAAACAGAACAGCTTCCCAGGTGGCACTAGTGGTAAAGAACCCGCCTGCCAATGCAGGAGACATAAGAGATGCGGGTTTGATCCCTGGGCCAGGATGATCCCCTGGAGGAGGGCATGGCAACCCACTCCAGTATTCTCCCCTGGAGAATCCCATGGAGAGAGGAACATGGTGGTCTACAGTCCATAGGATCGTAAAGAGTTGGACACAACTGAGGCGATTTAGTGTGAAAACTATACACACACGAAACAGAAACTGACAGATATAAAAGGAGGAGACAAACCAACCATTATAATTAGAGACTATAAAATTTCTTTCTAACAATAAAACAAGAAGATAGAAAAAAAGTAAGGATATAGAGGATGTAAAAGAAAAGCACTATCAAACACTTTTTTCTAATTTCTTTTATAGAACATTGAACCCCAAAGCAACAGAACATATAGTATTTTGAAATCTGTATGCAGGTCAGGAAGCAACAGTTAGAACAGGCCATGGAACAACAGACTGGTTCCAAATAGGAAAAGGAGTACATCAAGGCTGTATATTGTCAGCCTGTTTATTTAACTTATATGCAGAGTACATCATGAGAAATGCTGGAATGGAAGAAACACAAGCTGGAATCAAGATTGCCGGGAGAAATATCAATAATCTCAGATATGCTGATGACACCACCCTTATGGCAGAAAGTGAGGAGGAGCTAAAAAGCCTCTTGATGAAAGTGAAGGTGGAGAGCGAAAAAGTTGGCTTAAAGCTCAACATTCAGAAAACGAAGATCATGGCATCCGGTCCCATCACTTCATGGGAAATAGATGGGGAAACAGTGGAAACAGTGTCAGACTTTATTTTTTTGGGCTCCAAAATCACTGCAGATGGTGACTGCAGNCGAGTTTCAAAAGGAATGGTGTGATTTCCATCGAAACACCACAGCGGAAAATGTCCTCATCTCGGCTGGAGGGGAGAACCTCCTGTTTTTTCTCGAGTTGCGGCAGGTTCCTCTCGAGTTACGTTGGAGACCTCAGGGATCCACTCATGAGGCCTCAGGAAAGGCCAGTGTTTCTCCGAAGTGCGAGGGGATTCGTGGGATTCCTCTCCATTCATTGCTGCGCCCAAAGTCTTTGTCAGGAGCGGAGGCCGCAACCTGAGTTTTCCTGTCCTGTGCTGAAGTGGTTCTTGAGGTTCCTCTGGAGACTCCACAGGGGAGCCAGGCCTTGTCTCGTGTGGAGACATACTAGTCCGTTTTCCTCCCGAGCTCTAGTAGCAGTGTGAGGCTTCTCATCGAGTTGACTCAGGGATCTGGGCTTTCCCACGAGGCTTTCCCGCAGAGCTTCCAGACGTGCCACCATGGTGTGAATCGATACACGGGGTGATATTCGAGGCACTGCAGGGTAATCTCGTTCATCTGGATTTGACTGAGACTTTTGCGCCTCTTTTGGTTTGGTGGCCTGAACTCTGGAGTTCCTCTCGAGTGTCCTGTGGAGATCACCTCCTCTTGAGATGTGACGGGAAGGCAGGAATCATCTGTTGACGAATCAGGGAAAGGAACCCTCATCTCACACTTAAGAGGGGAGAGTGGGAATCCTCTTGAGTTGTGCAGGGACCTTCGTTGTTCTACTCGAATGGAGACAGATATGTCGGGGAACGTCTTAACTTGCAGCAAGCCTTTGAAGAATGCTTCCGTAGTTCAAGAGGGAAGGTGTGATTTCCCTCGAGACCCTGCAATGGAAAAGAGCCTCATCTCGCCTGGAGGGGAGAACCTTCTGGTTTTTCTCGAGTTGCGGCATGTTCCTCTCGAGTTACGATGGGGACCTCAGGAATCCGCTCAGGAGGCCTCAAGAAAGGCCAGGGTTCATGCGAGTTATGAGGGGCTTTTCCAGATACCTCTCCAGTCGGTGCCGCATCCTAAGTCCTTGTCTGGAGCGTAGGCCGCCACCTGAACTTTCCTCTCTATTGCAGACAGGGTTCTTGGGGTTCCTCTGAACTCTCCTCAGGGGAGTCAGGCCTCATCTCGAGTGGAGACATGCACGTCCGCTTTACTCCCCAGCTGTAGCAGCAGAGTGAAGCTTCCCGTCGACTTGAGACAGGGATCTGTGCCTTCACTCAAGGCTTTCCCACAGGGCTGTCACAGGGGCCACCATGGTGTGAGTCAATACTCTGGGTAACATTCGAGGCAGTGCAGGGAAATCAGTTTTAGCTGGAGTAGAATGAATCTTTTCGTGGTTTTTTGGAATGGTTACACGACCCCTGAAGTTTCTCGTGACTTTCCTGTAGAAATGGCCTCCCCTANCTGTCACAGGGGCCACCATGGTGTGAGTCAATACTCTGGGTAACATTCGAGGCAGTGCAGGGAAATCAGTTTTAGCTGGAGTAGAATGAATCTTTTCGTGGTTTTTTGGAATGGTTACACGACCCCTGAAGTTTCTCGTGACTTTCCTGTAGAAATGGCCTCCCCTAGAGATGCAAAAGGAACACCAGCTACCATGTCTCGCCAAAGTAGGGAAAGAAACCCTCATCTCACACTTAGGAGAGGGAAACGGGGCTCCTCCTGAGTTTTGGTGGGACCCTCTTGTTTTGATCGGGTGGAGACGAATATATCGGAGAACTTCTTGACTTGCAGCACGGGTGTGAAAGATGCTTTCGAATTTCAAGAGGGAAAGTGTGATTTCCATCGAGACACCGCAGAGGAAAATGTCCTCATCTCGCCTGGAGGGGAGAACCTCCTGGTTTTTGTAAAGTTGCGGCAGGTTTCTCTCGAGTTTCGAGGGAGACCTCTGGGACCCACTCATGAGTCCTCAAGAAAAGCCCGTGTCTCTCCTAGTTGAGAGGGGACTCGTGGGATTCCTCTCCATTCGTTGCTGCATCCTAAGTCTTTGTCAGGAGCAGAGGCTGCAACCTGAGGTTTCCTCTTCAGTGCTGATGTGGTACTTGACGTTCCTCTAGAGACTCCACAGGGGAGTCAGGCCTTGTCTCTTGTAGGACATTCAAGTCCGTTTTCTTACCGAGCTGTAGTAGCAGTGTCAGCCTTCCCATCGAGTTGACACCGGGATCTGAGGCTTTCCCACGAGGCTTTCCCACAGAGCTGTCACAAATGCCACCATGGTGTCAGTCGATACATGGGGTGACATTTGAGGCACTGCAGGGTAATCACATTCATTTGGATTCGAGTGAGACTTTTGCGCCTCTTTTCGTTTGGTGATCTGACCCCTGGAGTTCCTGTCAGGTTTCCTCTGGAGAGAGCCTCCTCTTGAGATTTGACAGGATGCCAGAAATCATTTCTCAACAAAGCAGGGAAAGGAACCCTCGTCTCACACTGAGGAGGGTAGAAAGGGGATCCTCTTGAGTTGTGCAGGGACCTTCGTTGTTCTACTCGAGTGGAGACAGTTATGTCGGGGAACGTCTTAACTTGCAGCAAGCAATTGAAGGACCCTTCCGACGTTCAAGAGGGAATGTGTAATTTCCCTAGAGACCCTGCAGCGGAAAAGGGCCTCATCTCGCCTGGAGGGGAGAACCTCCTGGTTTTTCTCGAGTTATGTCAGGTTCCTCTCGAGTTATGACGGGGCCCTCAGGGACCCGCTCAGGAGGCTTCAGGAAAGGCCAGGGTTCATGCGAGTTGCGAGGGGTTTCTCGGGATTCCNGGCCTCATCTCGCCTGGAGGGGAGAACCTCCTGGTTTTTCTCGAGTTATGTCAGGTTCCTCTCGAGTTATGACGGGGCCCTCAGGGACCCGCTCAGGAGGCTTCAGGAAAGGCCAGGGTTCATGCGAGTTGCGAGGGGTTTCTCGGGATTCCTCTCCAGTCGGTGCTGCATCTTAAATCCTTGTCTGGAGTGTAGGACGCAACCTGAAGTTTCCTCTCCACTGTAGACAGGGTTCCTGGGGTTCCTCTGGAGTCTTCAAAGGGGAGTCAGGCCTTGTCTCGAGTGGAGACATGCACGTCCGCTTTCCTCCCCAGGTGTAGCAGCAGAGTGAGGCTTCCCATCGTGTTGACAGAGGGATCTGTGCGTTTTTTCAAGGCTTTCCCACAGGGCTGTCACAGGGGCCACAATGGTGTGAGTCGATACACTGGGTATCATTCGAGGCAATGCAGGGAAATCAGCTTTAGCTGGAGTGGAATGAGTCATATGGTGGTCTTTTGGAATGGTTGCACAACCCTGGATTTCCTCTCGACTTTCCTGTAGAGAAAGCCTCCACTTTAGTTGCGAAGGTAACGCCAGACATCATATCTCGTCGAAGCATGGAAAGAAACCGTCATCTTGCATTGAAGAGCGGGAAACATGGCTCCTTTGAGTTGTGGAGGGACCCTCGCTGTTTCACTCGAGTGGAGATGGATATGTTAGAGAACTTCCTGACTTGCAGCAAGGGTGTGAAGGACGCTTTCGAGGTTCAAGAGGGAAGGTGTGACTTCCCTTGAGACACCGCAGCGGAAAAGGGCCTCATCTCGCCTAGAGGGGAGAACCTCTTGGTTTTTCTCAAGTTGCGGCAGATTCCTCTCGAGTTACGATGGAGACCACAGGGTCCCACTCATGAGGCCTCAGGAAAGGCCAGTGTCTCTCTGAAGTGCGAGGGGACTCGTGGGATTCCTCTCCATTCGTTGCTGCATCCTATGTCTTTTCAGGAGCGGAGTACGCAACCTGAGGTTTCCTCTCCAGTGCTGATGTGGTTCTTTAGTTTCCTCTGGAGACTCCACAGGGGAGCCAGGCCTTTTCTCGTGTGAAGACATGCTAGTCCGTTTTCCTCGCGAGCTGTAGTAGCAGTGTGAGTTTTCCCATCTTGTTGACTCAAGGATCTGAGGCTTTCCCACGAGCCTTTCCACAGAGCTGTCACACGTGCCACCGTGGTGTGAGTTGTTACACGGGGTGGCATTAAAGGCACTGCAGGGTAATCACGTTCATCTGGATTCGACTGAAACTTTTGCTCCTCTTTTGGATTGGTGGCCCGACCCCTGGAGTTCCTTTCGAGATTCCTGTGGAGAGCGCCTCCTCTTGAGATGCGACGGGAGGGAAGGAATCATTTCTCGACGAATCAGGGAAAGGAACCCTCTTCTTTCACTGAAGAAGGGAGAATGGGGATCCTCTTGAGTTGTGCAGGGACATTCGTTTTTCTACTCGAGTATAGACAGATATGTCGGGGAACTTTTTGATTAGCCTCAAGTGTTTGAACAACGCTTCCAAGGTTGAAGAGGGAAGGTGTGATTTCCCTTGAGACCCTGCAGCGGAAAAGGGCCTCATCTCGCCTGGAGGGGAGAACCTCCTGGTTTTTCTCGAGTTGAGGCAAGATCCTCTCGAGTTATGATTGGCATCTCAGAGACCTGCTCAAGAGGGCTCAGGAAAGGCCATGTGAGTTGCGAGGGGCTTTTCGGAATTCCTCTCCAGTCAGTGCCGCATCTTAAATCCTTGTCTCGAGCATAGGCCACAACCTGAATTTTTCTCTCCGGTGCAGACAGGGTTCTTGGGGTTCCTCTGGAGTCTCCACATGAGAGTCGGCCTCCTCTCGAGTGGATATATCCATGTCCGTTTTCCTCCCTAGCTGTAGCCGCAGAGTCAGGCTTCTCGTCGAGTTGACACAGGGATCTGTGCCTTCCCTCAAGGCTTTCCCACAGGGCTGTCACAGGGGCCACCATGGTGTGAGTTGATACTCTGGGTAACATCCGAGTCAGTGCAGGGAAATCAGCTACAGCTGGAGTGGAATGAGTCATATGGTGATCTTTCCGAATGGTTGCACGACCCCGGGAGTTCCTCTCGACTTTCCTGTAGAGAAGGCCTCCACTTGAGATGCGAAGGGGACGCCAGGCATCATGTCTCGCCGAAGCAGGGAAATAAAACATCATCTCGTATTGAGGAGAAGGAAACGGAGTTCCTCTTGTGTTGTGGAGGGACCCTCGCTGTTTCGCTTGTGTGGAGACGGATATGTTGGAGAACTTCTTGACTTGCAGCAAGGGTGTGAAGACGCTTTCGAGGTTCAAGAGGGAAGGTGTGATTTCCGTCGAGACACCGCAACGAAAAAGGGCCTCATTTCGCCTGGAGTGCAGAACCTCCTGGTTTTTCTCAAGTTGCGGCAGGTTCCACTCGAGTTAGGTTGGAGACCTCTGGGACCCACTCATGAGTCCTCAGGAAAGGCCAGTTTCTCTCCGACGTGCGAGGGGACTCGAGGGATTCCTCTCCATTCGGTGCTGCTTCCTAAGTGTTTGTCAGGAGCGAAGGCCGGAACCTGAGGTTTCCTCTCCAGGGCTGACATGGTTCTTGAGGTTCCTCTGGAGTCTCCACAGGGTAGTCAGGCCTTGTCAGTGTGGAGAAGTGCTAGTGGGCTTTCCTCCCGAGCTGTAGTAGCAGTGTGAGGCTTCCCATCGAGTTGACACAGGGATCTGAGGCATTCCAATGAGGCTTTCCCACAGGGCTGTAACGCGTGCCACGGTGGTGTCAGTCGATACTCGGGGTGAAATTAGAGTCACTGTAGGGAAATCACGTTCATCTGGATTCCACTGAGACTTTTGTGCTTCTTTTGTTTTCGTAGTCCGACCCCTGGAGTTCATCTGGAGTTTCCTGTGGAGAGCGCCTCCTCATGAAATGCGACGGGAAGGCCAGGAATTATTTCTGGACGAAGCAGGGAAAGGAACCCACGTCTCACACTGAGGAGGGGAGAATGGGGATCCTCTTAAGTTGTGCAGGGACCTTCGTTGTTCTACTCGAGTGGAGACAGATATGTCGGGGAATGTCTTAACTTGCAGCAAGCGTTTGAAGGAGGCTTCTGAGGTTCAAGAGAGAAGCTATGATTTCCCTTGAGCCCCTCCAGCCGAAAAGGGCCTCATCTCGCCTGGAGGGGAGAACCTCCTTGTTTTTCTAGAGTTATGGCAGGTTCCTCTCGAGTTACGATGGGAACCTCAGCTACCATCTCAGGAGGCCTCAGGAAAGGGCAGTGCCCATGCGAGTTGCGAGGGGCTTCTTGGGATTCCTCTCCAGTCGGTGCCGCATCTTAAGTCCTTGTCTGGAGCGTACGTTGCAACCTGAAGTTTCCTCTCCACTGAAGAAAGGGTTCCTGGGGTTCCTCTGGAGTCTCCACATGGGATTAAGGCTTCGTCTGGAGTGGAGACATGCACGTCCTCTATCCTCCCCAGCTGTAGCAGCAGCGTCAGGCTTCCCGTCGAGTTGACAAAGGAATCTGTGCCTTCCCTCAGGTCTTTCCCACAGAACTGTCACAGGGGCCACCGTGGTTTGAGTCGATTCTCTGGGTAACATTCAAGGCAGTGCAGGGAAATCAGCTTCAGCTGGAGTGGTATGAGTCATATGGTGGTCTTTCGGAATGATTGCACGACCCCTGGAGTTCCTCTTGATTTTCCTGTAGAGAAAGCCTCCACTTGAGTTGCGAAGGGAACGCCAGGCATCATGTCTCGTCGAAGCAGGAAAAGAAAACGTCATCTCGCATTGAGGAGAGGGAAACGTGGCTCCACTTGAGTTGTGGAGGTACCCTCGCTGTTTCGCTAGAGTGGAGACAGATATGGCGGATAACTTCTTGACTTGCAGCAAGGCTGTGAAGAACTCTTTCGAGGTTCAAGAGGGAAGGTGTGATTTCCATCGAGACACCACATCTCGCCTGGAGTGCAGAACCTCCTGGTTTTTCTCAAGTTGCGGCTGAGTCTTCTCGAGTTATGATGGAGAACTCTGGGACCCACTCATGAGGCCTCGGGAAAGGCCAGAGTCTCTCCCAGTTGGGAGGGGATTCGAGGAATTCCTCTCCATTCAGTGCTGCTTCCTAAGTGTTTGTCAGGAGCGAAGGCCAGAACCTGAGGTTTCCTCTCCAGTGCTGACATGGTTCTTGAGGTTCCTCTGGAGTCTCCACAGGGGAGTCAGGCCTTGTTTCGTGTAGAGAAATGCTAGCGCGCTTTCCTCCCGAGCTGCAGTAGCAGTGTGAGGCTTCCCATCGAGTTGACACAGGCATCTGAGACATTCCCACGAGGCTTTCCCACAGGTTGTAACACGGGCCACAGTGGTGTCAGTCGATACACGGGTTGACATTCGAGGCACTGCAGGGTAATCACGTTCATCTGGATTCTACTGAGACTTATGCGCCTCTTTTGTTTTCGTGGCACTACCCCTGGAGTTCCTCTCGAGTTTCCTGTGGAGAGCGCCTGCTCTTGAAATGCGACGGGAAGGCCAGGAATCATTACTCGAAGAAGCAGGGAAAGGAACCCACTCTCACACTGAGGACGTGAGATTGGGGATCCTCTTGAGTTGTGCAGGGACCTTCGTTGTTCGACTCGAGTGGAGACAGATATGTCGTGGAACGTCTTAATTTGCAGTAAGTGTTTGAAGGACGCTTCCGAGGTTCAAGAAGGAAGGTGTGATTTCCCTCGCGACCCTTCATCCGAAAAAAGCCTCATCTCCCCTGGAGGGGAGAACCTCCTGGTTTTTCTCGAGTTGCGACAGGTTCCTCTCGAGTTACGACGGGGACCTCAGGGACCCGCACAGGAGGCCTCAGGAAAGACCAGGGTTCATGTGAGCTGCGAGGGGCTTCTCGGGATTCCTCTCCAGTCGGTGCCGCATCTTACGTCCTTGTCTGGACCGTAGGCCACAACCTGAAACTTCCTCTCCGCTGCAGACAGGGTTCTTGGGGTTCTTCTGGAGTCTCTACATGGGAGTCCGTCCTTGTCTCGAGTGGAGACATGCACGACCGCTTTCCTCCCCAGCTGTAGCAGCAGAGTCAAGCTTCCCATCGAGTTGTCACAGGGATCTATGCCTTCCCTCAAGGCTTTCCACAGGGCTGTCAAAGGGGCCACCATGGTGTGATTCGATACTCTGGGTAACATTAGAGGCAGCGCAGGGAAATCAGCTTTAGCTGCAGTAGAATGAGTCATATGGTGTTCTTTCGGTATGGTTGCAAGACCCCTGGAGTTCATCTCGACCTTCCTGTAGAGAAGGCCTCCACTTGAGATGCGAAAGGAACACCAGGAATCATGTCTCACCGAAGCAGGGAAAGACGCTCATGTCGCATTGAGGAGAGTGAAACGGGGCTCCTCTTGAGTTGTGGAGGGACCCTCTTGTTTCGCTCGATTCTAGAAGGATATGTCAGAGAACTTCTTGACTTGCAGCAAGGCTGTGAAAAACGCTTTCGAGTTTCCAGATGGAGGGTGTGATTTCCGTAGAGACACTGCAGCAGAAAATGTCCTCATCTCGCCTGTAGGGTAGAACCTCCTGGTATTTCTCGAGTTGTCACACGTTCCTCGCGAGTTATGATGGAGACCTCAGGGACCCACTCATGAGGCCTCAGGAAAGGCCAGTGTCTCTCCAAGTTGTGCGGGGACTCATGGGATTCCTCTCCATTTGTTGCTGCGTCCTACGTCTTTGTCAGGAGCAGAGGCCGCAACCTGAGCTTTCCTCTCCAGTCCTGATGTGGTTCTTGAGGTTCCTCTGGAGACTAAACAGGGGAGCCAGGCCTTGTCTCGTGTGGAGACATGCTAGTCCGTTTTCCTCCCTAGCTGTAGTACCAGTGTGAGGCTTCCCATCGTGTTGACACAGAAACCTGTGGCTTTCCCACGAGCCTTTTCCACAGAGCTGCCACACGTGCCACCATGGAGTGAATTGATACACAGGGTGACATCCTCGGAACTGCAGGGTAATAACGTTCATCTGGATTCGACTGAGACTTTTGCTACTCTTTTGTTTTTCTGGCCCAACCCCTGGAGTTCTTCTCGAGATTTCTGTGGAGAGCACCTCCTCCTGAGATGCGACGGGAAGGCAGGAATCATTTCTCAACAAATCAGGGAAAGGAACCCTCTTCTCACACTGAAGCGGGGAGAAAGGGTATCCTCGTGAGTTGTGCAGGGAAGTTCGTTGTTCTACTCGAGTGGAGACAGATATGTTGGGGAACTTTTTGACAAGCCTCAAGTGTTTGAATGATGCTTCCAAGGATCAAGAGGGAAGGTGTGAATTCCCTTGAAACCCTGCAGCGGAAAAGGGCCTCATTTCAACTGGAGGGGAGAACTTCCTGGTTTTTCTCGA
Organism: Oreotragus oreotragus; assembly: GCA_006410675.1. Classification (NCBI taxonomy): domain Eukaryota; kingdom Metazoa; phylum Chordata; class Mammalia; order Artiodactyla; family Bovidae; genus Oreotragus; species Oreotragus oreotragus. The sequence continues at coordinate 320,665 of SJYX01015665.1, forward strand.
GTTGCGGCAGGTTCCTCTCGAGTTATGATGGAGACCTCAGGTACCCCCTCAAGAGGCCTCAGGAAAGGCCAGTGTCTCTCCGAGTTGCAAGGGGACTCGTGGGATTCCTCTCCATTCGTCGCTGCATCCTAAGTCTTTGTCAGTAGCAGAGGCCACAACCTGAGGTTTCCTCTCCAGTGGTGACTTGGTTCTTGAGGTCCCTCTGGAGACTCCACAGGGGAGGCAGGCCTTGTTTCTTGTGGAGACATGCTAGTCCGTTTTCCTCCCGAGCTGTAGTAGCAGTGTGAGGCTTCCCATCGTGTTGACATAGAGAACTGAGGCTTTCCCACGAGGCTTTCCCACAGAACTGCCACACGTGCCACCATGGTGTGAGTCGATACACGGGGTGACATTCGAGGCACTGCAGAGTAATAACATTCATCTGGATTCGACTNGTGCTGACATGGTTCTTGAGGTTCCTCTGGAGTCTCCACAGGGGAGTCAGGCCTTGTTTCGTGTAGAGAAATGCTAGCGCGCTTTCCTCCCGAGCTGCAGTAGCAGTGTGAGGCTTCCCATCGAGTTGACACAGGCATCTGAGACATTCCCACGAGGCTTTCCCACAGGTTGTAACACGGGCCACAGTGGTGTCAGTCGATACACGGGTTGACATTCGAGGCACTGCAGGGTAATCACGTTCATCTGGATTCTACTGAGACTTATGCGCCTCTTTTGTTTTCGTGGCACTACCCCTGGAGTTCCTCTCGAGTTTCCTGTGGAGAGCGCCTGCTCTTGAAATGCGACGGGAAGGCCAGGAATCATTACTCGAAGAAGCAGGGAAAGGAACCCACTCTCACACTGAGGACGTGAGATTGGGGATCCTCTTGAGTTGTGCAGGGACCTTCGTTGTTCGACTCGAGTGGAGACAGATATGTCGTGGAACGTCTTAATTTGCAGTAAGTGTTTGAAGGACGCTTCCGAGGTTCAAGAAGGAAGGTGTGATTTCCCTCGCGACCCTTCATCCGAAAAAAGCCTCATCTCCCCTGGAGGGGAGAACCTCCTGGTTTTTCTCGAGTTGCGACAGGTTCCTCTCGAGTTACGACGGGGACCTCNGTAAGTGTTTGAAGGACGCTTCCGAGGTTCAAGAAGGAAGGTGTGATTTCCCTCGCGACCCTTCATCCGAAAAAAGCCTCATCTCCCCTGGAGGGGAGAACCTCCTGGTTTTTCTCGAGTTGCGACAGGTTCCTCTCGAGTTACGACGGGGACCTCAGGGACCCGCACAGGAGGCCTCAGGAAAGACCAGGGTTCATGTGAGCTGCGAGGGGCTTCTCGGGATTCCTCTCCAGTCGGTGCCGCATCTTACGTCCTTGTCTGGACCGTAGGCCACAACCTGAAACTTCCTCTCCGCTGCAGACAGGGTTCTTGGGGTTCTTCTGGAGTCTCTACATGGGAGTCCGTCCTTGTCTCGAGTGGAGACATGCACGACCGCTTTCCTCCCCAGCTGTAGCAGCAGAGTCAAGCTTCCCATCGAGTTGTCACAGGGATCTATGCCTTCCCTCAAGGCTTTCCACAGGGCTGTCAAAGGGGCCACCATGGTGTGATTCGATACTCTGGGTAACATTAGAGGCAGCGCAGGGAAATCAGCTTTAGCTGCAGTAGAATGAGTCATATGGTGTTCTTTCGGTATGGTTGCAAGACCCCTGGAGTTCATCTCGACCTTCCTGTAGAGAAGGCCTCCACTTGAGATGCGAAAGGAACACCAGGAATCATGTCTCACCGAAGCAGGGAAAGACGCTCATGTCGCATTGAGGAGAGTGAAACGGGGCTCCTCTTGAGTTGTGGAGGGACCCTCTTGTTTCGCTCGATTCTAGAAGGATATGTCAGAGAACTTCTTGACTTGCAGCAAGGCTGTGAAAAACGCTTTCGAGTTTCCAGATGGAGGGTGTGATTTCCGTAGAGACANTGAGTTGTGGAGGGACCCTATTGTTTCACTCGAGTTTAGAAGGATATGTCAGAGAACTTCTTGACTTGCAGCAAGGCTGTGAAAAACGCTTTCGAGTTTCCAGATGGAGGGTGTGATTTCCGTAGAGACACTGCAGCAGAAAATGTCCTCATCTCGCCTGTAGGGTAGAACCTCCTGGTATTTCTCGAGTTGTCACACGTTCCTCGCGAGTTATGATGGAGACCTCAGGGACCCACTCATGAGGCCTCAGGAAAGGCCAGTGTCTCTCCAAGTTGTGCGGGGACTCATGGGATTCCTCTCCATTTGTTGCTGCGTCCTACGTCTTTGTCAGGAGCAGAGGCCGCAACCTGAGCTTTCCTCTCCAGTCCTGATGTGGTTCTTGAGGTTCCTCTGGAGACTAAACAGGGGAGCCAGGCCTTGTCTCGTGTGGAGACATGCTAGTCCGTTTTCCTCCCTAGCTGTAGTACCAGTGTGAGGCTTCCCATCGTGTTGACACAGAAACCTGTGGCTTTCCCACGAGCCTTTTCCACAGAGCTGCCACACGTGCCACCATGGAGTGAATTGATACACAGGGTGACATCCTCGGAACTGCAGGGTAATAACGTTCATCTGGATTCGACTGAGACTTTTGCTACTCTTTTGTTTTTCTGGCCCAACCCCTGGAGTTCTTCTCGAGATTTCTGTGGAGAGCACCTCCTCCTGAGATGCGACGGGAAGGCAGGAATCATTTCTCAACAAATCAGGGAAAGGAACCCTCTTCTCACACTGAAGCGGGGAGAAAGGGTATCCTCGTGAGTTGTGCAGGGAAGTTCGTTGTTCTACTCGAGTGGAGACAGATATGTTGGGGAACTTTTTGACAAGCCTCAAGTGTTTGAATGATGCTTCCAAGGATCAAGAGGGAAGGTGTGAATTCCCTTGAAACCCTGCAGCGGAAAAGGGCCTCATTTCAACTGGAGGGGAGAACTTCCTGGTTTTTCTCGAGTTGCGGCAGGTTCCTCTCGAGTTATGATGGAGACCTCAGGTACCCCCTCAAGAGGCCTCAGGAAAGGCCAGTGTCTCTCCGAGTTGCAAGGGGACTCGTGGGATTCCTCTCCATTCGTCGCTGCATCCTAAGTCTTTGTCAGTAGCAGAGGCCACAACCTGAGGTTTCCTCTCCAGTGGTGACTTGGTTCTTGAGGTCCCTCTGGAGACTCCACAGGGGAGGCAGGCCTTGTTTCTTGTGGAGACATGCTAGTCCGTTTTCCTCCCGAGCTGTAGTAGCAGTGTGAGGCTTCCCATCGTGTTGACATAGAGAACTGAGGCTTTCCCACGAGGCTTTCCCACAGAACTGCCACACGTGCCACCATGGTGTGAGTCGATACACGGGGTGACATTCGAGGCACTGCAGAGTAATAACATTCATCTGGATTCGACTGAGACTGTTGCACCTCTTTGCTTTGCTGGCCCGACCCCTGGAGTTTCTCTCAAGTTTCTTGTGGAGAGCGCCTCCTCTTGAGATGCGACGGGAAGGCAGGAATCATTTCTCGATGAATCACGGAAAGGAACCCTCGTCTCACACTGAAGAGGGGAGAATGGGGATCCTCTTGAGTTGTGCAGGGACCTTCTTTGTTCTACTCAAATGGAAACAGAAATGTCGAGGAACTGTTTGACTAGCCTCAAGTGTTTGAACGACACTTCCGAGGTTCACGAGGGAAGGTGTGATTTCCCTGAGAACCTGCAGTGGAAAAGGGCCTCATCTCGCCTGGAGGGGAGAACCTCCTGGTTTTTCTCGAGTTATGGCAGGTTCTTCTGGAGTTACGACCGAAACCTCAGCTTCCCGCTCAGGAAGCTTCAGGAAAGGCCAGTGCCCATGCGAGTTGTGAGGGGCTTCTTGGGATTCCTCTCCAGTCGGTGTCGCATCTTAAGTCCTTGTCTGTAGCGTAGGCTGCAACCTGAAGTTTCCTCTCCACTGAAGGCAGGGTGCTTGGGGTTCCTCTGGAGTCTCCACATGGGATTCAGGCCTCGTCTGGAGTGAAGACATGCACGTCTGTTTTCCTCCCCAGCTGTAGCAGCAGAGTCAGGCTTCCCGTCGAGTTGACACAGGGATCTGTGCCTTTCCTCAAGGCTTTCCCACAGTGCTGTCACAGGGGCCACCATGGTGTGAGTCAATACTCTGGGTACATTCGAGGGACTGAAGGGAAATCAGCTTCAGCTGGAGTGGTATGAGTCATATGGTGGTCTTTCGGAATGGTTGCATGACCCCTGGAGTTCCTCTTGACTTTCCTGTAGAGAAGGTCTCCACTTGAGATGCGAAGGGAACGCCAGGCACCATGTCTAGTCGAAGCAAGTAAAGAAAACATCATCTCGCATTGAGGAGAGGGAAGCGGGGCTTCTCTTGAGTTGTGGAGGGACTCTCGCTGTTTTGCACGAGTGAAGACGGATATGTCGGAGAACTTCTTGTCTTGCAGCAAGGGTGTGAAGGACGCTTTCAAGGTTCAAGAGGGAGGGTGTGATTTCCGTCGAGACACTGCAATGAAAAAGGGCCTCATCCCGCCTGGAGGACAGAACCTCCTGGTTTTTCTCGAGTTGTGGCAGGGTAAACTCGAGTTACGAGTGAGACCTCTGGGACCCACTCATGAGGCCTCAGGAAACGCCAGTGTCTCTCCAAGTTGAGAGGAGACATGGGCGATTCCTCTCCATTCAGTGCTGCTTCCTAAGTGTTTGTCAGGAGTGAAGGTTGGAACCTGAGCTTTCCTCTCCAGTGCTGACATGGTCCTTGATTTTCCTCTGGTGTTTCCATAGGGGAGTCAGGCCTTGTCTCATGTGGAGAAATGCTAGTTCGCTTTCCTCCCGACCTGTAGTAGCAGTGTGGGGCTTCCCATCGAGTTGACACAGGGATCTGAGGCATTCCCACGAGGCTTTCCCACAGGGCTGTCACAGGTGCCACCGTGGTGTCTGTCTATACACTGGGTGACATTCGAGACACTGCAGGGAAATCACGTTCATCTGGATTCGACTGAGACATTTGTGACTCTTTTGCTTTGGTAGCCCGACTCCTGCAGTTCCTCTCGAGTTTCCTGTGGAGAGCGCCTCCTCTCGAGATGTGATGGGAAGGCCACAAATCATTTCTCCACGAAGCAGGGAAAGGAACCCTCGTCTCACACTGAAGAGTATAGAATGGGGATCCTCTTGAGTTGTGCAGGGACCTTCGTTTTTCTACTCGAGTGGAGACAGATAGGTCGGGGAACGTCTTAACTTGCAGCAATCATTTGAAGGATGCTTCGGAGATTCAAAGGGAAGGGGTGATTTCCCTCAAGACCCTGCACTGGAAAAGGGCCTCATCTCAACTCGAGGGGAGAACCTCCTGGTTTTCCACGAGCTGCGGCAGGTTCCTCTCGAATTACGACGGGGACTTCAGGGACCCTCTCAGGAGGCCTCAGGAAAGGCCAGGTTTCATGCGAGTTGCGAGGTGCTTCTCGGGATTCCTGTCCAGTCGGTGCTGCATCTTAAGTCCTTGTCTGGAGCATAGGCCACTACCAGCAATTTCCTCTCCACTGCAGACAGGGTTCTTGGGGTTCCTCTGGAGTCTCCTCAGGGGAGTCAGGCCTCATCTCGAGAGGAGACATGCATGTCTGCTTTCCTCCCCAGCTGTAGCAGCAGAGTCAAGCTACCCGTCGACTTGACACAGAGCTGTGTGCCTTCCCTCAAGGCTTTCCCACAGGGCTGTCACAGGGGCCAACATGGTGTGAATCCATACTCTAGGTAACATTCGAGGCAGTGCAGGGATATCATTTTTAACTGGATTAGAATGAGTCTTTTCGTGGTCTTTTGGAATGGTTCCACGACCACTGGAGTTCATCTCGACTTTCCTGTAGAGAAATCCTCCAATTGAGATTCGAAAGGAACATCAGAAATCATGTCTCGCAGAAGCAGGGAAAGAAACCCTCATCTCGCATTGAGGAGAGGGAAACGGGGCTCCTCTTGAGTTTTGGAGGGACCCTCTTGTTTTGCTCGAGTCAAGAAGAATATGTGGGAGAAATTCTTGACTTGCAGCAAGGGTGTGTATAAAATGCTTTCGAGTTTCAAATGGAAGATGTGATTTGCGTAGAGACAGAGAAGCGGAAAATGTCCTCATCTTTCCTGGAGGGGAGAACGTCCTGGTTTTTCTCGAATTGCAGCAGGTTCCTCTCGAGTTACGATGGAGAACTCAAGGACCCACTCATTAGGCCTCAGGAAAGGCCAGTGTCTCTCCGAGTTGCGAGGGGACTCTCCATTCGTTGCTGCATACGAAGTCATTGTCAGGAGCAGAGGCCACAACCTGAGGCTTCCTCTCCAGTGCTGACGTGGTTCTTGAGGTTCCTCTGGAGACTCCACAGGGAAGCCAGGCCTTGTCTCTTGTGGAGACATGCTAGTCCGTTTTCCTCCCGAGCTGTAGTAGCAGTCTGAGGCTTCCCATCGTGTTGACCCTGAGATCTGAGACTTTCCCACGAGGCTTTCCCACAGAGCTGCCACATATGCCACCATGCTGTGAGTCGATACATGGGGTGACATTCGAGGAAGTGCAGGGTAATCACGTTCATTTGAATGCAACTTAGACTTTTGTGCCTCTTTTGTTTTGCTGGCCCGAACCCTGGAGTTCCTCTCGAGTTTCCTGTGGAGAGCGCCTCCTCTTGAGATGCGATGGGAAGGCATGAATCTTTTCTAGACGAATCACGGAAAAGAACCCTCTTGTCACACTGAAGGGGAGAATGGGGATCCTGTTGAGATGTGCAGGGACCTTCGTTGTTCCACTCGATTGGAGACAGATATGTCGGGGAACTATTTAGCCTCAAGTGTTTGAATGACGCTTCCAAGGTTCTAGTGGGAAGGTGTGATTTCCCTTGAGACCCTGCAGTGGGAAAGGGCCACATGTCGCCTGGAGGGGAGAACCTCCTGGTTTTTCTCGAGTTACAGCAGGTTCCTCTCGAGATAGCATGTGAACCTCAGCGACCCGCTCAAGAAGCCTCAGGAAAGGCCAGTGCCCATGCGAGTTGAGAGGGGCTTCATGGGATTCCTCTCCAGTCGGTGCCTCATTTAAGTCCTTGTCTGAAGTGAGGCTGCAACCTGAAATTTCCTCTCCACTGCAGACAGGGTTCTTGGGGTTCCTCTGGAGTCTCCACAAGGGATTCAGACGTCGTCTAGAGTGGAGACATGCACGTCTGATTTCCTCACCAGCTGTAGCAGCAGAGTTAGGCCTCCTGTCGAGTTGACACAGGGATCTGTGCCTTCCCTCAAGACTTGCCCACAGGGCTGTCACAAGGGCCACCATGGTGTGAGTCGATACTCAGCGTAACTTTCGAGGCAGTGCAGGGAAATCAGCTTTAGCTGGAGTAGAATGAGTCATATGGTGGTCTTTCAGAATGGTTGCCCGACCCCTGGAGTTCATCTCAACGTTCCTGTAGAGAAAGCATCCACTTGAGATGCGAAAGGAACACCAGGAATCATGTCTCGTCGAAGCAGGAAAAGAAAACATCATCTTGCATTGAGGAGAGGAAAACGTGGCTCCTATTGAGTTGTGGACGGAGCCTCGTTGTTTCGTTCGAGGGAGACGGATACGGTGGAAAACTTCTTGACTTGCAGCAACGGTGTGAAGGACACTTTCAAGGTTCAAGAGGGAAGGTGTGATTTCCGTCAAGACACCGCAATGAAAAAGGGCCTCATCTCGCCTGGAGGGCAGAACCTCCCAGTTTTTCTCGAGTTTTGGCAGGGTCCTCTCGAGTTAGGATGGAGATCTCTGGGACCCACTCATGAGGCCTCAGGAAAGGCCAGTGTCTCTCCGAGTTGCGAGGGGAATCAAGGGATTCCTCTCCATTCGGTGCTGCTTCCTAAGTGTTTGTCAGGAGCGCAGTCCGGAAACTGAGGTTTCCTCTCCACTGCTGACATGGTTCTTGATGTTCCTCTGGAGTCTCCACAGGGGAGTCAGGCCTTGTCTTGTGTGGAGACATGCTAGTCCACTTTCCTCCCGAGCTGTAGTAGCAGTGTGAGGCTTCCCATCGAGTTGACACAGGGATCTGAGGTATTCCCACGAGACTTTCCCACAGGGCTGTAACACATGCCACCGTGGTGTCATTCGATACACGGAGTGACTTTCGATGCACTGCAGGGAAATCACGTTCATCTGGCTTTGACAGAGACTTTTGCACATCTTTTTTTTTCATGACCCGACCCCTGCAGTTCCGCTCAATTTTCCTGTGGAGAGCACCTCCTCATGAAATGCGACGGGAAGGCCAGGAATCATTTCTCAACGAAGCAGGGAAAGGAACCCTCTCTCACACTGAGGAGGTGAGTTTGGGGATCCTCTTGAGTTGTGCAAGGACCTTCGTTGTTCTACTCGAGTGGAGACAGATATGTCAGGGAACGTCTTAACTTGCAGCAAGCATTTAAAGAATGCTTCCATGGTTCAAGAAGGAAGGTGTGATTTCCCTCGAGACCTTTCAGCTGAAAAGGGCCTCATCGCGCCTGGAGGGGAAAACCTCCTGGTTTTTCTCTAGTTGAGGCAGGTTCCTCTCGAGTTATGCCGGGGACCTCATGGACCTCCTCAGGAGGCCTCAGGAAAGGCCAGTGTCTCTCCGAGTTGAGAGGGGACTCAAGGGATTCCTCTCCATTCGGTGCTGCTTCCTAAGTGTTTGTCAGGAGCGAAGGCCGGAACCTGAGGTTTCCTCGCCACTGCTGACATGGTTCTTGAGGTTCCTCTGGAGTCTCCACTGGGGAGTCAAGCCTTGTCTCGTGTGGAAAAATGCTAGTTCGCTTTCCTCCCGACCTGTAGTAGCAGTGTGGGGCTTCCCATCGAGTTGACACAGGGATCTGAGGCATTCCCACGAGGCTTACCCACAGGGTTGTAACACGTGTCACCATGGTGTCAGTCGATACACGGGGTGACATTCGAGGCACTGCAGGGAAATCACGTTTACCTGGATTTGACTGAGACTTTTGCGCCTTTTTTGTTTTCGTGGCCCGACCCCTGGATTTCCTCTGGAGTTTCCTGTGGAGAGTGCCTCCACATGAAATGCGACGAGAAGGCCAGGAATCATTTCTCGAAGAAGCAGGGAAAGGAACCCTCTCCCACACTGAGGATGGGAGAATGGGTATCCTCTTGTGTTGTGCAGGGACCTTCGTTGTTCTACTCGAGTGGAGACAGATATGTCGGGGAACATCTTAACTTGCAGCAAGCGTTTGAAGGATGCTTCCGAGATACAAGAAGGAAGGAGTGATTTCACTCGAGACCCTTCAGCCGAAAAGGGCCTCATCTCGCCTGGAGGGGAGAACCTCCTGGTTTTTCTCGAGTTGCGACAGGTTCCTCTCGAGTTACGACAGGGACCTCAGGGACCCGCTCAGGAGGCTTCAGGACGGCAAGGATTCATGCAAGTTGCGAGGGGCTTCTCGGGATTCCTCTCCAGTGGGTGCCGCATCTTAAGTCCTTGTCTGGAGCATAGGCCGCAACCTGAAGTTACTTCTCCAGGACATACAGTGTTCTTGGCGTTACTCTGGAGTCTTCACAGGGGAGTCAGGCCTCGACTCGAGTGGAGACATGCAAGTCTGCTTTCTTACCCAGCTGTAGCAACAGAGTCAACCTTCCCGTCGAGTTGACACAGGGATCTCTGCCTTCCATCAAGGCTTTCTCACAGGAATGTCACAGGAGCCAACATGGTGTCAGTCCATACTCTGGGTACCATTCGAGGCAGTGCAGGGATATCAGCCTTAACTGGAGTAGAATGACTCATTTCGTGGTCTTTTGAAATGGTTCCGTGACCTCTGGAATTCATTTCGACTTTCCTGTATGAAGGCCTCCACCTGAGATTCGAAAGGAACTCCAAGAATCAAGTCATGCCGAAACAGGGAAATAATAACTCATCCCGCATTGAGGAGAGAGAAACTAGGCTCCTCTTTAGTTTTGGAGGGGCTTTCTTGTTTTACTTGAGTGGAGACGGATATATCGCAGAAATTCTTGACTTGCAGCAAGGGTGTCACTGACGCTTACGAGGTTCAAGAGGGAAGGTGTGATTTCCATCGAGTCACCGCAGGGGAAAAGGGCCTCATCTCGCCTGGAGGGGAGATCCTCTGGGTTTTTCTCGAGTTGAGGCAGGTTCCGCTCGAGTTATGATGGAGACCTCAGAGACCCACTCATGAGGCCTCAGGAAAGGCCAGTGTCTCTCCGAGTTGTGAGGGGATTCGTGGGATTCCTCTCCATTCGTTGCTGAGTCCTAAGGCTTTGTCAGGATCGGAGGCCACAACCTTGGGTTTCCTCTCCAGTGCTGACGTGGTTCTTGAGGTTCCTCTGGAGACTCCACAGGAGAGTCAGGCCTTGTCTCGTGTGGAGACATGCTAGTCCGTTTTCCTTCCTAGTTGTAGTATCAGTGTGAGGCTTCCCATCGAGTTGACACAGGGATCTGAGGCTTTACCATGAGGCTTTCCCACAGAGCTGACACACGTGCCACCGTGGTGTGAGTCGATACACGGGGTGACATTCGAGGCACTGCAGGGTAATCACATTCATCTGGATTCGACTGAGACTTTTGCGCCTCTTTTGGTTTGGTGGCCCGACTCCTGGAGTTCCTCTAGAGTTTCCTGTGGAGAGAGCCTCCTCTTGAGATGCGACTGGAAGGCCAGGAATCATTTCTCAACGAATCAGGGAAAGGAACCCTCGTCTCACACTGAGGAGGGAAGAATGGTGATCCTCTTAAGTTGTGCAGGGACCTTCGGTTTTCTACTCGAGTGGAGACAGATATGTCGGGGAACGTGTTAACTTTCAGCAAGCGTTTGAAGGACTTTTCCGTGGTCCAAGAAGCAAGGTGTGATTTCCCTCGAGACCGTTCAGCCGAAAAGGGCCTCAACTCGCCTGGAGGGGAGAACCTCCTGGTTTTTCTCTAGTTGTGGCAGGTTCCTCTCGAGTTAAGATGGGGACCTCAGGGACCCTCTCAGGAGGCCTCAGGAAAGGCCAGTACCCATGCGAGTTGGGAGGGGGGGCTTTTCAAGATTCCTCTCCTGTCTGTGCCACATCTTAGGTCCTTGTCTGGAGTGTAGGCCCCCACCTGAAGATTCCTCTCCACTGCAGACAGGGTTCTTGGGGTTTTTCTGGATTGTCCACATGGGATTCAGGCCTCGTCTGGAGTGGAGACATGCATGTCCACTTTCCTCCCCAGCTGTAGCAGCAGAGTCAGGCTTCCCGTCGAGGTGACACAGGGATCTTTGCCTTCCCTCAAGGCTTGTCCACAGGGCTGTCACAGGAGCCACGATGGTGAGTCGATACTCTGGGTAACATTAACGGCAGTGCAGGAAAATCACCTTTAGCTGGAGGGTATGAGTGAAATGGTGGTCTTTCGGAATGGTTGCACGACCCCTGGAATTCCTCTCGACTTTCCTGTAGAGAAAGCCTCCACTTGAGATGCGAAGGGAACACCAGGCATCATGTCTCGTTGAAGCAGGAAAAGAAAACGTCATCTCGCATTGAGGAGACGGAAACGGGTTTCCTCTTGAGTTGTGCAGGGTCCCTCGCTGTTTCGCTCGAGGGGAGATGGATACGTTGGAGAACTTCTTGACATGCAGCAAGGGTGTGAAGGATGCTTCCGAGGTTCAAGAGTGAAGGTGTGATTTATGTCGAAACACTGCAACGTAAAAGGGCCTCAACTCTCCTGGAGTGGAGAACCTCCCAGTTTTTCTCGAGTTGCGGCAGGTTCCTCTTGAGTTATGATGGAGACCTCTGGGACCACTCATGAGGCCTCAGGAAAGGCCAGAGTCTCTCCGAGTTGCGAGGGGACTCGAGGGATTCCTCTCCATTCGGTGCTGCTTCCTAAGTGTTTGTCAGGAGCGAAGGCCGGAACCTGAGGTTTCCTCTCCAGTGCTGACATGGTTCTTGAGGTTCCTCTGGAGTCTCCACAGGGGAGTCAGGCCTTGTCTCGTGTGGAGAAATGCTAGTCCGTCTTCCTCCGAAGTTGTAGTAGCAGTGTGAGGCTTCCCATCGAGTTGACACAGGGATCTGAGGCATTCCCCCGAGGCTTTCCCACTGGGCTGTAACACATGCCACCGTGGTGTCAGTCGATACATGGGGTGACATTCGAGGCACTGCAGGGAAATCACGTTCATCTGGATTTGACTGAGACTTTTGCGCCTCTTTTTTTTCATGGCCCGACTGCTAGAGTTCCTCTTGAGTTTCCTGTGGAGAGCGCCTCCTCTTGAGATGTGTCGGGAAGCCAAGGAATAACTTCTCGATGAAGCCTGGAAAGGAACCCTCGTCTCACACTGAGGAGGGGAGAATGGGGATCTTCTTGAGTTGTGCAGGGACCTTCGTTTTTCTACTCGAGTGGAGACAGATATGTCGGGGAACGTCTTAACTTGCAGCATTTGATGGACGCTTCTGAGGTTCATGAGAGAAGATGTGATTTCCCTTGAAACCGTACAGTGGAAAAGGGCCTCAACTCGCCTGGAGGGGAGAACCTCCTGGTTTTTCTCGAGTTGCTGCCGGTTACTCTCGAGTTACAACGGGGACCTCAGGGACACGCTCAGGATTCCTCAGGAAAGGACAGGGTTCATGCGAGTTGCTAAGGGCTTCTCGGGATTCCTCTCCAGATGGTGCCGCATCTTAAGTCCTTATCTGGAGCGTAGGCTGCAACCTGAAATGTCCTCTCCACTGCAGACAGTGTATTTGAGGTTCTTCTTTAGTCTCCACATGTGAGTCCTTCCTCTTCTTGAGTGAAGACATGCACTTCTGCTTTCCTCCCCAGCTGTAGCAGCAGAGTCCAGCTTCCCGTCGAGTTGTCACAGGGATCTGTGCCTTCCCTCAAGGCTTTCCCACAGGGCTGTCACAGGGGCCACCATGGTGTGAGTCGATACTCTGGGTAACATTTGAGGCAGTGCAGGGAAATCAGCTTTAGCTGGAGTAGAATGCGTCATATGGTGGTCTTTCGGAATGGTTGCACGACCCCTGGAGTTCATCTCGACTTTCCTGTAGAGAACGCTTCCACTTGAGATGCGAAAGGAACACCAATAATCATGTCTCGCCGAAGCAGGGAAACACGCTCATCTCCCATTGAGTAGAGTGAACCGGGGCTTGTCTTGAGTTGTAGAGGGACCCTCTTGTTTCGATCGAGTCGAGAAGGAAATGTCGGAGAACTTCTTGACTTGCAGCAAGGGTGTGAGAAACGCTTTCAAGGTTGAAGATGGGAGGTGTGATTTCCTTAGAGACACTNGAATGGGGATCTTCTTGAGTTGTGCAGGGACCTTCGTTTTTCTACTCGAGTGGAGACAGATATGTCGGGGAACGTCTTAACTTGCAGCATTTGATGGACGCTTCTGAGGTTCATGAGAGAAGATGTGATTTCCCTTGAAACCGTACAGTGGAAAAGGGCCTCAACTCGCCTGGAGGGGAGAACCTCCTGGTTTTTCTCGAGTTGCTGCCGGTTACTCTCGAGTTACAACGGGGACCTCAGGGACACGCTCAGGATTCCTCAGGAAAGGACAGGGTTCATGCGAGTTGCTAAGGGCTTCTCGGGATTCCTCTCCAGATGGTGCCGCATCTTAAGTCCTTATCTGGAGCGTAGGCTGCAACCTGAAATGTCCTCTCCACTGCAGACAGTGTATTTGAGGTTCTTCTTTAGTCTCCACATGTGAGTCCTTCCTCTTCTTGAGTGAAGACATGCACTTCTGCTTTCCTCCCCAGCTGTAGCAGCAGAGTCCAGCTTCCCGTCGAGTTGTCACAGGGATCTGTGCCTTCCCTCAAGGCTTTCCCACAGGGCTGTCACAGGGGCCACCATGGTGTGAGTCGATACTCTGGGTAACATTTGAGGCAGTGCAGGGAAATCAGCTTTAGCTGGAGTAGAATGCGTCATATGGTGGTCTTTCGGAATGGTTGCACGACCCCTGGAGTTCATCTCGACTTTCCTGTAGAGAACGCTTCCACTTGAGATGCGAAAGGAACACCAATAATCATGTCTCGCCGAAGCAGGGAAACACGCTCATCTCCCATTGAGTAGAGTGAACCGGGGCTTGTCTTGAGTTGTAGAGGGACCCTCTTGTTTCGATCGAGTCGAGAAGGAAATGTCGGAGAACTTCTTGACTTGCAGCAAGGGTGTGAGAAACGCTTTCAAGGTTGAAGATGGGAGGTGTGATTTCCTTAGAGACACTGCAGCAGAAAATGTCCTCATCTCGCCTGGAGGGGAAAACCTCCTGGTTTTTCTCGAGTTATGGCAGGTTCCTCTCGAGTTACCATGGAGACCACAGGGACCAACTCATTAGGCCTCAGGAAAGGCCAGTTTCTCTCCGATTTGCGAGGGGACTCGGGGGATTCTTCTCCATTCGGTGCTGCGTCGTAAGGCTTTGTCAGGAGCAGAGGCCGCAACCTGAGGTTTCCTCTCCAGTGCTGACTTGGTTCTTGAGGTTCCTCTGGAGACTCCACAGGGGAGCCAGGCCTTGTCTCGTGTGGAGACATGCTAGTCCGTTTTCCTCCCGAGCTGTAGTAGCAATGTGAGGCTTCCCATTGTGTTGACACAGAGATCTGAGGCTTTCCGAGGAGGCTTTCCCACAGAGCTGCCGCACGTGCCACCGTGGTGTGAGTCGATACACGGGGTGACATTCGAGGCACTGCATGGTAATGACATTCATCTGGATTCGACTTAGACTTTTGTGCCTCTTTTGTTTTGCTCACCCGACCCCTGAAGTTCCTATCGAGTTTCCTGTGGAGAAAGCCTCCTCTTGAGATGCCACAGGAAGGCAAGAATCATTTCTTGACGAATCAGGGAAAGGAACCCTCGTCTCACACTGAAGAGGGGAGAATGGGGATCCTCTTGAGTTGTGCAGTGACCTTTGTTGTTATACTCGCGTGGAGACAGATATGTCGAGGAACTTTTTGACTAGAGCCAAGTGTTTGAACGACGCTTTCGAGGTACACGAGGGAAGGTGTGATTTCCCTTGAGACCCTGCAATGGAAAATGGCCTCATCTCGCCTGGAGGGGAGAACTTCCTGGTTTTTCTCGAGTTACGTCAGGTTCCTCTCAAGTTACGATGGTAACCTCAGCGACCTTCTCACAAGTCCTCAGAAAAGGCCAGTACCCATGCGAGTTGCGAGGGGCTTCTTGAGATTCCTCTCCAGTCGGTGCCACATCTTAAGTCCTTGTCTGGAGCGTAGGCCGCAAACTGAAGTTTCCTCTCCACTGAAGACAGGGTTCTTGGGTTTCCTCTGGAATGTCCACATGGGATTCAGACGTGGTCTGGAGTGGAGACATGCACGTCCACTTCCCTCCCCAGCTGTAGCGGCAGAGTCAGGCTTCCCGTCGAGTTGACACAGGGATATGTGCCTTCCCTCAAGGCTTTCCCTCAGGGCTGTCACAGGGGCCACCATGGTGTGAATTGATACTCTGGGTAACATTCGAGGCAGTGCAGGGAAATCAGCTTCAGCTGAAGTGGTATGAGTCATATGGTGGTCTTTCGGAATGGTTGCACGACCCCTGGAGTTCCTCTCGACTTTCCTGTAAAGAAGGCTTCCACTTGAAATGCGAAGGGAACGCCAGGCATCATGTCTCGTCAAATCAGGAAAAGAAAACGTCATCTCACTTTTAGGAGAGGGAAACGGGGCTCCTCTACTGTTGTGGAGGGACCCTTGCTGTTTCGCTCGAGTTTAAACGTATATGTCGGAGAACTTCTTGACTTGCAGCCAGAGTGAGAAGGACACTTTCGAGGTTCAAGAGGGAAGGTGTGATTTCCCTCGAAACACCGCAAAGAAAAAAGGCCTCATCTCGCCTGGAGGGCAGAACCTCTTGGTTTTCCTTGAGTTGCAGCAGGGTCCTCTCGAGTAATGATGGAAACCTCTGGGACCCACTCATGAGACCTCAGGAAAGGCCAGCGTCTCTCCGAGTTGTGATGGGACTCGTGGGATTCCTCTCCATTCATTGTTGCGTCCTAAGTCTTTGTCAGGAGTGAAGGCCAGAACCTGAGATTTCCTCTCCAGTGCTGACATGATTCTTGAGGTTCCTCTGGAGTCTCCACAAGGAAGTCAGGCCTTGTCTCATGTGGAGAAATGCTAGCTCGCTTTCCTGCCAAGCTGTAGTAGCAGTGTGAGGCTTCCCATAGAGTTTACACAGGGATCTGAGGTATTCCCACGAGGCTTTCCCACAGAGCTGTCATACATGCCACCATGGTGTCAGTCGATACACGGGGTGACATTCGAGTCACTGCAGGGAAATCACGTTCATCTGGATTCGACTGAGACTTTTGTGCGTCTTTTGTTTTCGTGGCCCGACACCTGGATTCCTCTCGAGTTTCCTATGGAGAGCACCTCCTCATGAAATGTGACGGGATGGACAAGAATCACTTCTTGACAAAGCAGGGAANCTGCAGGGAAATCACGTTCATCTGGATTCGACTGAGACTTTTGTGCGTCTTTTGTTTTCGTGGCCCGACACCTGGATTCCTCTCGAGTTTCCTATGGAGAGCACCTCCTCATGAAATGTGACGGGATGGACAAGAATCACTTCTTGACAAAGCAGGGAAAGGAACCCTCTTTCACACTGAAAAGGGGAGAATGAGGATCCTCTTGAGTTGTGCATGGACCTTTGTTGTTCTACTCGACTGGAGACAGATATATCGGGGAACGTCTAAACTTGCAGCAAGCATTTGAAGAATGCTTCCGAGGTTCAAGGAGGAAGAAATGATTTCCCTGGAGACCATTCAGCCAAAAAGGGCCTCATATGGCCTGGATTGGAGAACCTCCTGGTTTTCCTCGATTTGAGGAAGTTTCCTCTCCAGTTACGACGGGGACCTCAGGGACCTGTTCAGGAGGCCTCAGGAAAGGCCAGTGTCTTTCCAAGTTGTGAGGGGACTCGAGGGATTCCACTCCATTCGGTGCTGCTTCCTAAGTGTTTGTCAGGAGCGAAGGCCGGAACCAGAGCTTTCCTCTCCAGTGCTGACATGGTTCTTGAGGATCCTTTGGAGGCTCCACAGAGGAGCCAGGCCTCGTCTCCAGTGGAGACATGCACGTCCGCTTTCCTCCCCAGCTGTAGCAGCAGAGTCAAGCTTCCCGTCGAGTTGACACAGGGATCTGTGCCTTCCCTCAATGCTTTCCCACAGTGCTGTCACAGGGGCCAACATGGTGTGAGTCCATACTCTGGGTAACATTCGAGGCAGTGCAGGGATATCAGCTTTAACTGGAGCAGAAAGAGTCATTTCGTGATCTTTTGGAATGGTTCCATGACCCCTGGCGTACCTCTCGACTTTCCTGTAGAGAAGGTCTCCACTTGAGATGCGAAGGGAACGCCAGGCATCATGTCTCGTTGAAGCAGGAAAAGAAAACGTCTTCTCGCATTGAGGAGAGGGAAAAGTGGTTCCTCTTGAGTTGTGGAGGGACCCTCGTTGTTTCATTCGAGAGGAGATGGATACGGTGGAGAACTTCTTGACTTGCAGCAAGGGTGTGAAGGACGCTTTCGAGGTTCAGGAGGGAAGGTGTGATTTCCGTCGAGACACCGCAATGAAAAAGGGCCTCATCTCGCCTGGAGGGCAGAACCTCCCGGTTTTTCTCGAGTTGTGGCAGGGTCCTCTCGAGTTACGATGCAGACCTCTGGAACCCACTCATGAAGCCTCAGGAAAGGCCAGTGTCTCTCCGAATTGCGAGGGGACTCGAAGGATTCCTCTCCATTCTTTGCTGCTTCCTAAGTCTTTGTCAGGAGCGAAGGCCGGAACCTGAGGTTTCCTCTCCACTACTGACATGGTTCTTGAGGTTCCTATGGAGTCTCCACAGGGGAGTCAGGCCTTGTCTCGTATGGAGACATGCTAGTCTGCTTTCCTCCCGAGCTGTAGTAGTAATGTGAGACTTCCCATCGAGTTGACACAGGGATCTGAGGTATTCCCACGAGACTTTCCCACAGGGCTGTAACACCTGCCACCGAGGTGTGAGTCGATACACGGCGTGACATTCGAGGAACTGCAGGGTAATCACGTTCATCTGGAGTCGACTGCGACTTTTGTGCCTCTATTCTTTTGCTGGCCCTACCCCGGGAGATCCTCTCTACTTTCCTGTGGAGAGCGCCTCCTCTTGAGATGCGACAGGAAGTCAGGAATCATTTCTTGAAGAATCAGGGAAAGGAACCCTCGTCTCACACTGAAGAGGGGAGAATGGGGATCCTCTTGAATTGTGCAGGGATCATCGTTGTTCTACTCGAGTGGAGACAATTATGTCGGGGAACTTTTTCACTAGCCTCAAGTGTTTGAATGATGCTTCCAAGATTCAAGAGGGAAGGTGTGAATTCCCTTGAGATCCTGCAGTGGGAAATGGCCTCATCTCACCTGGAGGGGAGAACCTCCTGGTTTTTCTAGAGTTACGGCAGGTTCCTCTCGATTTACGATGGGAATCTCAGCGACCCGCTCAGGAGGCCTCAGGAAAGGCCAGTGCCCATGCGAGTTGTGAGGGGCTTCATGGGATTCCTCTCCAGTCAGTGCCGCATCTTCAGTTCTTGTCTAGAGCATAGCCTGCAACATGAAGTTTCCTCTCCACTGAAGACAGGGTTCTTGGTGTTCCTCTGGAGTCTCCACATGGGATTCAGGCCTCATCTGGAGTGGAGACATGAACGTCCACTTTCCTCGCCAGCTGTAGCAGCAGAGGAAGGCTTCCCATCGAGTTGACACAGGGATCTATGCCTTCCCTCAAGGTTTTCCCACAGGGCTGTCACAGGGGCCACCATGGTATGAGTCGATACTCTGGGTAAAATTCGATGCAGGGCAGGGAAATCAGCTTCAGCTGGAGTTGTATGAGTCATATGGTGTTCTTTCGGAATGGTGCACAACCCCTGGAGTTCCTCTCGATTTTCCTCTAGAGAAGGCCTCCACTTGAGTTGGGAAGGGAACGCCAGGCATCATGTCTTGTCGAAGCAGGAAAATAAATGTCATCTCGCATTGAGGAGAGGTAAATGGGGCTCCTCTTAGTTGTGGAGGGACCCTCGCTGTTTTGCTCGAGTGGAGACGGACATGTTGGAGAACTTCTTGACTTCCAGCAAGGGTGTGAAGGACGTTTCTGATGTTCAAGAGGGAAGGTTTTATTTCCGTCGAGACACCGCAACGAAAAAGGGCCTCATCTCGCCTGAAGGGCACAACCTCCTGGTTTTTCTCGAATTGCGGCAGAGTCCTCTCGAGTTACGATGGAGACCTACGGGACCCATTCATGAGGCCACAGGAAAGGCCAGTGTCTCTCCGAGTTGCGAGGGGACTGGAGGGATTCCTCTCCATTCAGTGCTGCTTCCTAAGTGTTTGTCAGGAGCAAAGGCCGGAAACTGAGGTTTTGTCTCTAGTGCTGACATGGTTCTTGAGGTTCTTCTGGAGTCTCCACAGGGGAGTCAGTCCTTGTCTCTTGTGGAGAAACGTTAGTTCGCTTTCCTCCCGGGCTATAGTATCAGTGTGAGGCTTCCCATCGTGTTGACACCGGGATCTGAGGCATTTCCACGAGGCTTTCCCACAGGGCTGTAACACGTGCCACCGTGGTGTCAGTCGATACACGGGGTGACATTCGAGGCACTGCAGGGAAATCACGTTCATCTGGATTCGACTGTGACTTTTGCGCGTCTTTTTTTTTCATGGCTCGACCCCTGGAGTTCCTCTAGAGTTTCCTGTGGAGAGCGCCTCCTGTTGAGATGCGGAGGGAAGGCCAGGATTCATTTCTCGACGAAGCAGGGAAAGGAATCCTCGTCTCATACTGAGAAGGGGAGAATGGGGATCCTCTTGAGTTTTGCAGAACCTTTGTTGTTCTGCTCAAGTGGAGACAGATATGTCGGAGAACGTCTTAACTTGCAGCAAGCATTTGAAGGACGCTTCCCAGGTTCAAGAAGGAAGGTGTGATTTCACTTGAGACCCTGCAGCCGAAAAGGGTCTCATCTCGCCTGGAGGGGAGAACCTCCTGGTTTTTCTCGAGTTGCGGGAGGTTCCTCTCGAGTTACAAAGGGCAACTCAGGGACTCGCTCAGGAGGCCTCAGGAAAAACCAGGGTTCATGCGAGTTGCGAGGGGCTTCTCGGGATTCCTCTCCAGGCGGTGCCGCATTTTAAGTCCTTGTCTGGTGTGTATGCCGCAACCTGAAATTTCCAATCCACTGCAGACTGGGTTCTTGGCGTTCCTCTGGAGTCTCCACATGGGAGTCTGTCCTCTTCTCGAGTGGAGACATGCACGTCCGCTTTCCTCCCCAGCTGTAGCAGTAGAGTCAAGCTTCCCATCGAGTTGTCACAGCGATCTGTGCCTTTCCTCAAGGCTTTCCCACAGGGCTGTCACAGGGGCCACCATGGTGTGTCGATACACTGGGTAACATTCGAGGCAGTGCAGGGAAATCAGCTTCAGCTGGATTGGTATGAGTCATATGGTGGTCTTTTGGAATGGTTGCACGACCCCTGGAGTTCCTCTAGACTTTCCTGTAGAGAAGGCCTCCACTTGCAATGCGAAGCAAATGGCAGGCATCATGTCTCGTCGAAGCAGGAAAAGAAAACATCATCTCGCATTGAGGAGAGGGAAACGGGGCTCCTCTTGAATTGTGCAGGAACCCTCAATGTTTTGCTCTAGTGGAGACAGATATGTCAGAGAACTTCTTGACCTGCAGCAAGGTTGTGAAGGACACTTTCGAGGTTCAAGAGGGAAGGTGTGATTTCAGTCGAGAAACCGCAACAAAAAAGGGCCTCATCTCGCCTAGAGGGCAGAACGTCCTGGTTTTTCTCGAGTTGTGACAGGGTCCTCTCGAGTTACGATGGAGACCTCAGGGACCCACTCGTGAGGCCTCAGGAAAGGCCAGTTTCTCTCCGAGTTTTGAGGGGAACTGAGGGATGCTTCTCCATTTGGGGCTGCTTCCTAAGTGTTTGTCAGGAACGATGGCCGGTACCTGAGTTTTCCTCTCCAGTGCTGACATGGTTCTTGACGTTCCTCTGGAGTCTCCACAGTGGAGTCAGGCCTTGTCTCGTTTGGAGAAGTGCTAGTGGGCTTTCCTTCCGAGTTGTAGTAGTAGTGTGAGGCTTCCCATCCAGTTGACACTGGGATCTGAGGCATTCCCACGAGGCTTTCCCACAGGCTGTAACACGTGCCACCGTGGTGGCAGTCGATACACGGGGTGACATACGAGGCACTGAAGGGAAATCACGTTCATCTGAATTCGACTGAGACTTTTGCACATCTTTTGTTTTCGTGGCCCGACCACTGGAGTTCCTCTCGAGTTTCTGTGGAGAGCGCCTCCTCATGAAATGCGACAGGAAGGACAGAAATCATTTCTCGATGAAGCAGGGAAAAGAACCCTCTATCACATTGAGGAGGGGAGAATGGGGATCCTTTTGAGTTGTGCCGGGACCTTCGTTTTTCTCCTCGAGTGGAGACAGATATGTCGGGGAACGTCTTAACTTGCAGCATGCGTTTGAAGGACGCTTCCGAGGTTCAAGAAGGAAGATGTGATTTCCCTCGAGACCCCTCAGCTGAAAAGGGCCTCATGTCGCCTGGAGGGGAGAACCTCCTGGTTTTCCTCGAGTTGTGGCAGGTCCCTCTCGAGTTACGACGGGGAACTCAGGAACCCGCTCAGGAAGTCTCAGGAAAGGCAAGTATGCATGCAAGTTGCGATGGGTTTCCTGGTATTCCTCTCCAGTCGGTGCGGCATCTTAAGTCCTCGTGTGGACCGTAGGCCTCAACCTGAAGTCTCTTCTCCAGGGCAGACAGGGTTCCTGGGGTACCTCTGGAGTCTCCACAGGGGAGTCAGGCCTCGTCTCGAGTGGAGACATGCACGTCCGTTTTCCTCCCCAGCTGTAGCAGCAGAGTCAAGCTTCCTGTCGAGTTGTCACAGGGATCTGTGCCTTCCCTCAAGGCTTTCCCACAGGGCTGTCACAGGGGCCACGATTGTGTGAGTCAATACTCTGGGTAACATTCGAGGCAGTGCAGGAAAATCAGTTTCAGCTGGAGTGGAATCAGTCATATGGTGGTCTTTCAGAATGGTTGCACGATCCCTGTAGTTCCTCTCGACTTTCCTGTAGAGAAGGCCTCCTCTTGAGATGCAGTGGGAACATCAGGCATAATGTATCGTCAAAGCAGGGAAAGAAAACATCATCTCTCATTGAGTAGAGGGAAACGGGGCCCCTCTTGAGTTGTGGAGGGACCCTCGCTGTCGCTAGAGTGGAGACGGATATAGTGGAGAACTCCTTGACTTGAAACAAGGGTGTGAAGGACGCTTTCGAGGTTCAAGATGGAAGGTGTGATTTCCGTCAAGACACCACAGCGGAAAAGTGCCTCATCTCGCCTGCAGGGTAGAACCTCCTGGTCTTTCTCGAGTTGTGGCAGGTTCCTCTCGAGTGATGTTGGAGACCTCTGGTACCCACTCATGAGGGCTCAGGAAAGGCCAGTGTCTCTCCGAGTTGCCTGGGGTGTCATGGAATTCCTCTCCATTTGGTGCTGCCTCCTAAGTGTTTGCCAGGAGTGAAGGACGAAACCTGAGGTGTCCTCTCCAGTGCTGACATGGTACTTGAGGTTCCTCTGGAGTCTCCACAGGGGAGTCAGGCCTTGTCTCGTGTGGAGACATGCTAGTCCGCTTTCCTCCCAAGCTGTAGAAGCAGAGTCAGGCTTCCCGTCGAGTTGACACAGGGATCTGAGGCTTTCCCTCAAGGCTTTCCCACACGGCTGTCACACTTGCCACCTTGGTGTCAGTCNGTCTCCACAGGGGAGTCAGGCCTTGTCTCGTGTGGAGACATGCTAGTCCGCTTTCCTCCCAAGCTGTAGAAGCAGAGTCAGGCTTCCCGTCGAGTTGACACAGGGATCTGAGGCTTTCCCTCAAGGCTTTCCCACACGGCTGTCACACTTGCCACCTTGGTGTCAGTCGATCCACGTGGTGACATTCGAGGCACTGCAGGGAAATCACGTTCATCTGGATTCGACTGAGATTTTGCGCCTCTTTTGGTTTGGTGGCCTGACCCCTGTTGTTCCTCTCAAGTTTCCTGTGAAGAGCGCCTCCTCTTGAGATGCGAAAGGAAGGCCAGGAATCACTTCTAAACGAAGCAGTGAAAGGAACCCTCCTCTCCCACTGAGGAGGGGAGAATGGGGATCCTCTGGAGTTGTGCAGAGACCTTCGTTGTTCTACTCGAGTGGAGACAGGTATGTCGGTGAATGTCTTAACTTGCAGCAATCGTTTGAAGGACGCTTCCGAGGTTCAAGAGGGAAGGTGTGATTTCCCTCGAGACCCTGCAACGGAAAAGGACCTCATCTCGCCTGGAGGGGAGAACCTCCTGGTTTTTCTCGAGTTGTGGAAGGTTCCTCTCGAATTACGACGGGGACCTCAGGGACCCGCTCAGGAGGCCTCNACTGAAGTGACTTAGCAGCAGCAGCAGCGTATAAATTAACTTAAAGATCTAATAACCAGTGAGCAATTAAGATTTAATCAACATCTTGATTCAGACTTTAAATAAATGTGAAGCTTGCCAATGACAATTAAAAAGTCATGGTACAATATAAATGAAAGAAATTGGGAAATCATACTCAATTTTATTTAAGTTCTTTTATTAAATAACGGCTGACCATATATATATGTACTTTCCATTCCATCCCCTACAGTTGCTATCATTGAAAGTATGGAATTAGAAATAAAATCTTATGTAAATGGTCTCCCATTTTTATTGATTCCTTTTTGTGCTTTAACCTACTCTCAATGTCTGTTCTGCATCTGAGGTATCCATTCACAAACCAACATTCCATGAACTGAGTTTTAGTCACCAAGTCACCTGGGTGACATATTTTCCTCAGCTCTTTTTTTCTGTTGTGAATTTAAATAGTAAGTCTAAGGTTAAATAATAAGTCTAAGGCTATACAAATGAACCATACAAAAAAATTAGCCAACACACAATAAACACAACAGCACTCCATTGCATTAAAAGCAATTTTATCATGAATAAAAATATCTATCTGATTGTTACATTGATTGCAGCACTGAATTGATATAAACTGATCAGTTACTGATGATTAAAAACGACTAAAAATTGTTGATGTAGTAAGTATGTATACACGCAACTTAGATGTCATTTTGAGCTTAAATATAAAGAGATGATTTTCAAGGGAAAAGTTGTCTTTTTGTTGTAAACATTGTATTTTTATGATTAAATAATCAGATTACCAAAATCATTTAGGATTCTAAATCAATTGCTTTTCTTTTCAGCTTTATTGAGGTATAAATAACCAATAGAATTGTAAGATACTTAAAGTGTACAGCATTATCACTTGATATATTATATATGTTCTGAAAGAAGTCCTAGAATTGAGTTAATTAACTTTTTTTCCCTTTAGTGAGAACGCTTAAGTTCCACTTTCAGCAAGTTTTAATTATACTACAGTATTCTTGGTTACAGGCTACCCTGGTGGCCTGTAAAGAATCTGCCTGCCAGTCAATGCAGGAGACACAGATTCTATCTGTGGGTCAGGAAAATCACCTAGAGAAGGAAACGACAATCCACACCAGTATTCTTGCATAGAGAATCTCATGTACAGAGGAGCCTGGTGGGCCTACAGTCCGGGGCGGGGTAGTGGGGAGGTCACAGAAGAGTCAGATATGACTTAGGGACTAAATAAAAATAAATTCTCAACTATAGTCACCATGCTATATGTTAGGCCTCAGACCTTATTTATCTTGTAACTGAAACTTGAAACTCTTTTCCAGTCTCTCCCTACCTCCCTTCTGTTCCTGGCAACCATAATTCTACTGTTTCTAGTTCAACTATTTTTTGATTCCACGTGTAAGTGAAATCATGCAATATTTGCTTTTGTCTGGCATATGTGAGTTAGCACAGTGCTCTACACGTTCATCCGGTGCAGCGCAGTGCAGTGCTTAGCTCCTCAGTTGTGTCCGACTCTTTGCGACTCTATGGACTGCAGCCCACCAGACTCCTCTGTCCATCCAGATGCTCCACGCAAGAATACTGGAGTGAGTTGCCACGCCCTCCTTCAGGGGATCTTCCCAACCCAGGGATCAAACCGGGTCTCCCACATCACAGGCAGAGTCTTTAATGTCTAAATCACCAGGGAAGCCTCAGGTTCATCCATGCAGTTGCAAAGGGCAGGATTTCCTTCCTTTTTAAAGCTAAAAATATTTTACTGTGTATACAGTTGACAGTTGAACAGTTCTGGCATAGAGGCACCAACTCAGTGCAGTAGAAAATCAGAGTGTAACATTAGTGCCATTTCTTCATATCTGTGGTTCCATGTCAGTGGATTCCACAAACCATGGATGCTCTTGTACTGTAGTATTAATTGAAAAAACAACAACAACAACAACACTCTACAAGTGAACCTGCACAGTTCAAATGCATGTTGTTCAAGGGTCAACTGTGTATACATTTCCTTATCTAGCCATCTGTCAACAGACACTTATGTTGTCTCCATTCTTCGCTTGTTGTGAAAAATGCTGCAATGAGCATGGCAGTGAAGATATCTCTCCTATATACAAGGGCATAATATACAACACAGAGAATATAGCCAATATTTTATAATCACTTTACATATCACTATTTTGTACACCTGAAACTAAAATAACACTGTAAGTCAATTATACTTCAATTAAAAAAAATACAGTAGAAAAGTCAAAAGCACAAAAACCAGAAACAAAACAAAGGGCAAACGCCTAATGGGTTTTCTATGATGGTTAGTAACCTTGCTGTAAAATGGGCTTTCCTTATTATGGTTTAAAGAGTTCTCCATTTTCAATCTTTTCAGTTACCCAAAACACTCTAGAGAAAGCTTTAGGGTAATCTACTTTTTAGATTCTTTAATTGAGAATACTCTGTCAATGACTTGGGAGAGCTATATAAACTTATTCCAGCATATTTTCTGTGTAAAAATTCTACCAGTTTAGAAGAATCTTTCCCTCACCTTTTTCCTAACAATTACCATTTTATTCCCTTCTCTTCTGCCCGTTAAACTGTACAACCTTTCGGGCTTTAAAATATGCCTTTGCCAAGAACCACTTCAAAGTAAAAGAAATCAAGTGAACTCAGGTGATGTTTTATAGAATAATTGCCTTCTTTTCCTGTCAATACAAGTGGTCTCTCAAGTTGACTTTTCCTGGCTAGTACATATACTATAGGAAACTCTGTCAACATTTAGCAACCTTCAGTTATGCTAGGCACTAATATGCACAGAACAAATGTTTCTGTACTCAATAACCAACTTTTAAAAGGGTTTGTGCTCAATGTGCATATTAAAATGCCTATTTTCTCTCCTAACAATGCCATGTGTTGAAAATGGATAAATATTGAATATGTTATGTATATTGGCAAATGATAAACTAGATAGAGTGCTTTAAATGAAATCTAATGAAAGGATCATTTCACAAGTTCTTACCACCATCAACTTGCTCTAACCCTCATTCTGTAAAGATACAACCTCCGAGTGTAAAAGAGAAACATCATAGTTGGAGTATGGCAGGAAAATGAATCTATAAAGAAGGCAATTATTCCCTTTTAAAGTGTATATATAAATAGTATTTTCCCCCTTGCCATTTTAAAATTAGAGAATATGGATCAAGAGGTGACTTTAGACTCCAGTAGTAAAGGTAATTCAGAGGTATTACCTTTATTTTGGTGGGAAAGAGATGGCTAGCATTTCTGCAATTTTCAGTGGTAAATGCTCTTGGTTTAAAAAAATCAATCAATATTGGAATTTATAAAATAGAAAGTGGAAGTGTTTCCTTTCATCACCACTATTTTTGAGTTAGCTAAATACTTTTCTAGAATTGCATATATATGAACACATACACAGAGACATATATTTGTGTGTGTGTGAGTGTGAGTTTGTGTGTGTGTACAGTATCCTATATAGAAATTCTAATGTCTTCCATAAATTTGGTAATGCTTTTCTGGCAGTATGTAATAGAGATACCCACATCACTGAAGGAAGAACAGAGAGGCTCCTAATTGCCTATCACATTACTTTTGGAGCTAAATGGATGTTACATTATCCAGGATTAAGAGAGATATTTCCAAAGCACCAAGCAAGATGGATGCTGCAGAATCCCTCATTTGCTCCAAAAGCTGTTAACTGTTTGCCTCTCCTTTGCTTTGTCATTGCCACAGTGAGGGATACCTTTGGTGCACAATGTTGTTTGCAGGACCATTTTTTGTCACACACAAAAAAAGGCTTATTTTTTTTCTGCCATTTCCTATTTTCATCACCAATTTCCAGCTGTCATGAAAGTGAGCTCTGTTTTCACACGACATTCCATTCTTATTACCATCTTTGTCCCAAGAATGAAAGTCTGTAATGAGAGCAAAGCCATAGCTGGCATCGGAGGGCTGTTATAATTCACTCTCATGACAAAGATAGTAATGAGAAATGACAGTAGCACAAAATGAATCCTTTCCGATCCCAGCCCCTTGGATGATAATGAAAACAGAAGATGGCACCAACTTTATTCATCTTCATGACACCAATTGTGACAGGATTGAAAGCTGCAGCAACAAACCCATCTGAAGTTACAATTCCCCAGTCTCATTCTGGTCATGTTTAAAAAACAAACAAACAAAACAAACCTCCATACTACCATTTCTCCTGAGAATTCAGTTACAGGGTGGCTTTTGGAGGTTGCAGAATTTTCTTTACTATCTACAACTGAAAGCATTTCAAAGAGCATAAAATGCTTCCATCTCTTAAAACTATGTTTTCTTTTTTCATTTTGAAATCATCTTAGAAATTCCTCTAAAAGAAGTGATGGGAAAGAGGAGGGGGAGAATATAACGTCACTTTTTGATTTCTAATGGACTCTTCTGAAAAATACAAATTTAAAGTAGAAAATTTTGTCTAGTATAACTAATACAGAATCTTACTCTTTCACATCATGCTCCTTTCCTCCTTTCCCCTCCCTTCTTCTCCTCTCCTCTTTCTTCCTCTCTGTCTTTTTGAGCTATGATTGTGTTATAAAACCTAAAAGGGAATTTAGAGCTAAGTTGATCCAAACTCTGCATTTTGTAAATGAGAAAAAGGAAGCTTAGGTAAATGAAGCAACTTATTCACGTGTGTGTGTGTGTGTGTGTGTGTGTGTGTGTGTGTGTGTGTGTTAGTCGCTCAGTCATGTCCGACTCTTTCCAACCCCATAAACTGTAGCTTGTCAGGCTCCTTTGTCCATGGAATTCTCCAGGCAAGAATACTGGAGTCAGTTGCTATTCCTTTCTCCGGGGGATGTTCCTGACCCAGGGACTGAACCCAGATCTCCCACATTGCAGGCAGATTCTTTACCAGCTGAGCCACCAGGGAAGCCCAGCTACCACTAGGTAGTCCCAGAATACTCATTCACAGTTTTTCAATCTAATCTTTCTAGGATTTAAGTTGAAAATGCCAAAGACAAAGGTAGCACAGAGTATTATGTAAATATTATGCTTGATTTCTTTGCAAACTCTCTGTAAAAGGAAGGTGGTATTCTCTCAAGGCATTAAAGGCTACTGTTCTGTCACTTTCAACCTCTGTGCCTGTGGGCCAATTAACTTTGTGTTTTTCAGTTTCCTCTACTGTAAAACAAATTTAGAAAGATATTACTGGTCTACTAAACAATCTATCTTAAACAGAGTAAATCACTCTATTCTTTTCTCTGCCGGCTGACTTCAAACAGAACTTTTTTTACCTCCTCCTCACTTTGCTTCTATTCTGTGGTTAGGAGCTGGGGAGGGATGCACAGAAAAATGACAAAGTTTCTACTCCCTTACTGTGTATCTCTGCACCACATCATCTCATGGCACAGCTTCTAAACCCTTTGGATGACTACAACTGGCCTTCCACTCCCGTAGCAGTAAAGCAAAATGGTCCATTTTTCCTCTTGGCAGACACCTGAGCCTTTTCAAAAATATTCAAGACTGGTTACTTTTCTGGGTATCCAAGTGATCAATGTGAAAACACATGCCACCTGGCTCTGACATGCGCCATGAGTGAGGCCAGTTCGCTACATGCTTTATTCTTGCTCTGCAATGAAACCTGCTCAAGGCAATCTCCAGTATTTGGAATTCTCTGGGCAAGAGACAAGCACCATTCTCTGTGTGTAGAAACTGCAGGGAACACTTACCAAGCGGGAGGTGTCTGTTCCATAACAGCATGAGCAAACCTATGCATTTTGTGCAGTTCACTAGTATTTGGCAAGGAAATGGGATTGGGTTAGTGTGTCTCTTTGACAGACATTTCAATCTCTGAGTGGTTATTGGGAGGTTACTTTACTTAACTCGAGGGAAGCGGGAATGTGATAGTCATATATATACCTATTTAATCTCTTCATTGATTTTGCTCTTCAGCAAGTCTCCATAAACTTTCATTGCACTAACTGGTGGGGATGATGACAGCTGGACCAGTCTGGACAAGTGGAGGTGAATCTGTTGTTTTTTTTGAGGTAAGTAACAAAACCGGCCCTTCACTGTCTCAGCTTTCAGACTTCAGATGAAATTCAGAGATCCAGCAAAGTCTCATTGCATTCTGTACAGAACTCTCATGGCTGTTGTAATAAACATAACTGTTTGATACTTGAACTGTTTTGTAGTTCTTGAAATGCTGATATAACTCTTGAGTTATGGGGCACCTGAATAAAGTGTAGTAAGGGAAAGTGCTTTCTTTGGATGCAAAATACCAGCCCTTTGATGAAATCAAATATTTAACCTGATGTATAGTGAGAATATTACATCACAGCACACATTTTAAGCAATCAGAATATCTAGGGTCCTGGAGCAACCTATGCCTTACAATTTCTGTGACATTATGAAGCTCAACTATACTCTGTGTTTTATTGAACAGATCCTCTGCACTGAAGATACAGCATGCCTTCAACCCAGTCCGAGTGGACCAGAGCTCTTGCTCTTAGGAAATTAATTAAGTCGCTTGGTCAGTTGTGTCCAACTCTGCAACCCCATGGACTGTAGCCCACCAGGCTCCTCCGTCCATGGGATTCTCCAGGCAAGAATACTGGAGTGGGTTGCCATTTCCTTCTCCAGGGGATCTTCCCGACCCAGGGATCAAACCCAGGTCTCCCTCATTGCAGGCAGACGCTTTAACCTCTGAGCCACCAGAAATTACTTCCCTGTAAACACCTCTCTGTGCAAAATGAAGCATTCATGGTTCCAGTAACAGCTGGGTCCAACCAGATCTGTGCAGTAGTGATATTTGAAGTGAATATTTTGTCCTTCCCTCAGGATAACATGCTGAGATCTCTTCCATATTTTTTAATACATTCCTTGACCTACCCCTACAGACTTTTTGGGGTTTATTTTCATAGTGAACATTTTTCTTTTATACTTTCTTTTGAACACTTCCAGACAAATGAAGAACTTCCAGACAAATGAAAAAACAAAACAAAACAAAAAAAGCCAAACCTATTAAACAACAGTAATTTTGGTGAGAAAAAAATGCTCCAGATATTTTAGGTCTGCCTCTTTTGCTAATATAACAACTAACATGTAATTTATATTTTAAGACCTAATGTGTACAAGACTTTGTATTCTATAGCTTTGGATAAGTAACTTCATCTCTTTAGGCTTTTGTTGACTTGTGGGTAACCTGAGAGAGACTGGAATTAGATTTGTGGTTTGCAATCTGTTCTGAGGACTCCTGTGTTCTGTTGAGATGTTCAACAGCTCCTACAGAGAAAGAAGGGATAAGACAAGTGAATTGTAGGTGCTTCGCAGGAGACTTTCACTCAATCAGTGGAGGAGTTCTACTTATATCATTTTATGTTTTGGGCAGCTACATAAGATTGATATTTGAAAAGGGAGTTCAACTCTAAAACCACTGGATTAGAATTTCCTTCTGACTCTACATGAAATAGTTCATGATTGTAAAAACCTAGAGCAGCAAAAGTTAATTCACATCCTCTTCCAAGGCATAAAGTGAGGTTGGAGTCATATGAAACTGCTCTGATACTCAGCTTGATATCACCTGCTCAACTTTGTTTAGTGAAGTGTCACAAGATTTGTGACAGTGAGCAAATAGCACAAAACAGGATGCTCCTTTGCCATAGTCATGCAGGCAAGAAAAATCTTCATTTGAAATGCATATCATGGATTCAAAGCCAGCTTGGAAATTGGTATAAATTTGCCACATAGGCACACAGACCTAACCACAGGAAGACATGGAAAGAAGTCAGCCATGATGGAATCATTCAGCTGTCGTGTTTCAATGGGAGCCATTTCCATGGTTCCTGACCTCAGTACCTTTAAGAAAGGAACATTAACGTGCAATTTATTCCTCAATAAATTTATTTTAGCTTAAAGATAACTAGGTTATTTTTAGTAATGTGGGTAAAAACAGAAGTCATGCTGACAAAGTGCTATGGATATCGTCTATAGTAATTCAAATTAAATAGAGTTAATATAAGAGGACAATATTTGGAAGAACAAAGATTAAATGCATACGAAATCTTTAATTCTATTTATACACCTGTTTTGTACTCAAATAAGACGTGCAAGAAAAATATTTCATGTATTGTGTTAAGTCGCCTCAGTTGTGTCTGACTCCTTGTGACCCCATGGACTGTAGCCCACAAGGCTCCTCTGCCCATGGGATTTCCCAGGCAAGAATCCTGGAGTGAGCTGCCATGCCCTCCTCCAGGGGATCTTCCTGACCCAGGGGTCGAATCCAAGGCTCTTATGTTTCTTGCACTGGCAGTCAGGTTCTTTACCACGAGTGCCACCTGTGAAGAAGACATGTGCAAGAAGAACATTTCATATTAATTTTTTATTTTCAGTCAAAATTTTTGATTTTCAGTCCAATTTGCAGTCTAGAAGATTTGCTAGAGAGTATGTGACATCTTTACACAGTTTTGATAAATTAATATTATTTTTGACAGTTAAGGTATCTAGAAGGTTAAAAAAAAAGTGACTGGAAAATTTCATTCTTGGTGACTGAGTCTGAAATCACAATTATTGCTTTGTCTTTCTACTTGGTTAAATGCAGTGCTCGCAGTACATTTGGATTGCTATTATAAGTGAAGCTTAAGAAAAATGCATATACAAAACCTTGCTTGCAATTACTTTGCCTGACAGTGATGCGAAATGTAATTAGAAGGTTTGAATTGTACAGGTGCTAAAAAAAAGTGTATTACAAAATAAGCAAACCATAATGTTAAGAACGCCAGCTGGGCTATTAACATGTTATGATCTTAATTATGACATTCCAGTATTATAATCCTAGGTCTGTTGCTAAAGAGAGGAGATTATAAACTTAGGTTGTCAAAATCTTTATCAGAGGAGCTATTTTGACATCATTTTTAAAGGAAATTTATTGTTTAATTATAAAAGTAATATAACTACAATCTAGGAAATATGTAAAATGGTAAAAAGTAAAATAATTACCTATTATTACTGTACCCAAACTACCATTACTATTATTTTGGTGGAGTTCCTTCCAGGCTTTCTTCATATGCTTTTAATTTTTTGTTTACAATTCTAATGTGTGCACATAATATTTTGCTCCCTATCTTTTCACTTTATATATATGTAATAGAGTGTCATATTTTCTAAAGCAGTCTAGTTTGTATTTTAGGAAATTACTTGGCAAGAGACAGTGGTGGGCATGGCACTGAGCCTCAGGTCTGGTCTAGAAGGTAATTCCGTTTTGCTGTGAGGCTCACAATAACTAGGCATTTTCATTGCCTGTAACCATTTCATGAGAAATGCTTTGCTCTATGCTGAATACTAAATACAGGACAAAGTCTCCATCAATTAAGGTTTGAAATGAGGCCAGAACTAAATCACTGGGGTAGAATCTTTGCATCTCAGCTTCATAGGGATCACCATATAAAGACATATAAAGAGTCCAGATGATACGAGACACCGTAATTGCTGTCCATGGAAGCCAAGGGAGGGCATTTAAACCCACAGAGATGAAAGTACTTCTTTCAAGGACACCTGAATGCATGTTATGAAACCAAGAACTACAATACAATCAAAATTACTTAGGAAATGACCTGTAATGTATAAAGCATTCTATGAGTGAGTGTAATTCAAATTTTTTCAAAAAAACAATATATAAGTAAGGCAAACACTAAGAAGAACTGTGATTTTGTTATCTGAGATGGAAGAGAGTGAATATTGGAAAAAGTATAAAACCTATAAAATATCAACCTTCTGTACATATGTGTAGGCAAAATTTGACATAAATATGCATGGGAACACTATCTTAGTAATATCCAAATTAAAAACTGTATTTTAACCCAAAATAAAAACAGACCAAAGTTCATGAATAGTTTCAGAAAGGCTGACTCGCTCCAAAATGTCCAGCAGTTTCATTCACCATTCAGAAACAAGAGATTAAAGAGGTTTAACTATTCCACTACTTGAAATGCCGAAGCCATATCAAGATTTGTGACAGTAATTACAAGGCTGTGGGGGAAAGGTGCAAATTTTCTGGAGAATAAATTGAGAGTTCACATCTAATTATTTAAAAATCTCAAAATGTTCAACTCTAAAATTTTACTTCTTAAACATCCCCCCTCTTGACACCTCTTAAGATTTAACTCTTGTTTTTTGTTTCTTCTAGTTTTATTGAGATATAATTGACATACAGCACTGTATAAGGTGTACCACATAATCTGGCTCACATGTACCATGAAATGATTATCATAATAATTTTAGTGAACATTCATCATCTCACACAGATACAAAATTAAAGAAATATAAAAAAAAATGTGATGAGAACTCAGGATTTACTTCCTTAACAACTTTCATATATAACATACAGCTGTGTTAATTATCATGTGGGATATTACATTCTTAGTAATTACTGATCTTTTCACTGGAAGTTTATACTTTTCCACTCTAAAGAGTTCACTTTGTCTTTGGTTCTCAGTAGTTTAACTAGGAAGTCTTTAAGTGTGATTTTCTTTCTGTTTATATTCTGTGGGGCTTGTAGACCTTCTTGAATCCGTGACTTGATCTCTAGGCATGTCTAGGACATTCCAAGCCACTATTTCTTCAATTACTGTCTCTCTGATTAGACCTGTTAAACATTTTCCCTCTGTTTTACATGTCTCAAATATGTTTTGCTGTGTTTTTCTTTTCCCCTGTGCATTGCTCTGAATATTTTCTCCTTCCCTATGATCTGATATCCTCATTCTTTTCTCTGTTTTTTTTTTTTTTTTT
>SJYX01015665.1:354788-473807 GCA_006410675.1 Oreotragus oreotragus
TTTTTCTTTTTTTTTTTTTTTTTTTTTTTTTTTTTTTTGGGGGGGGGGGGGGGGGGTCGCTGAGGGGAGCTATTTCTAATGCTAATAAACTACTCCAGTAAAATTTTCATCTTAGTCATTATATTTTTCAGATGTAGATTTCATTTGACAGGTTGTACCTGTATGGGAAGTACTTACTCTAGGTGTTTACTGAAGTTTCCCATTTTCCCCTCTATTATCCTGAATTATATCAACTATGTTATTTAAAAATATCTTATAATTTCAGTATCTGATTCAACCATGGGTGGGTCTATTTCAATTTTTTTCTTGTCTTTTTAATTGGTGCTATTTTTAACGTGCTTTTAATTTTTAATTTCTTATTGGAAATAGTACATTAAAATTATACAGTGTATGAATAACATATCTTCTTCCAAAGATTATTTTTTTTGATGGAAGGCAAATAGAATATCAGAAGATGACTTTCATCCTTTCATGAGCTGATTTTAATTTTTTTTTAAGATTATTTTGTTTCAATTTCATCCTTGTTATTCTGTCAAGGCTTTTCTGGTAACTCAGAGACAAGCCTTGGGTATTTAGTAAGTTCTTCTGATTTGGTGGAACTTGAAGTTCAATCTTATTCCTCAGAAGTAGGCAGATATGGAAATCTGTTTTTTTTTTTTTCTTTTCTTCCAGCTAGTGCTTTCCTTGGATTTTCCGGCATGTATAATTAGGAATCCATCAACATCCTGAAGAGAACCAGTAGAAGATTTTCTACTTCTCTGAAGTCTCCAGATTGAGACCATCTGAGATATTGCCACTCTATTTGTACGTTCTCTCACAATCTTAAACTCTGATTTCTGTCCCCTTAGTCCTTTAAGATTCTTGTTTCCTGTTTTAGCTCTATTGCCTCTTATGGCAGAAAATGTCTAACTACCCTCAGAAGACAAGCCAGCTAAATATGGAGATCTTATGTTCTTTCCATCTTAAAATGATTATAGCCCCTCGTGTCTTTAACCACCTCGGCTGTATTCCAGTGCCTTCAAACAGCTGCATCTTACATCTTGCTCAGCATTAATAATTGTAACAGCAGAAAAGTTAGTCCAATACAAGTCACTCCTTCATGATTGGAATCAGAACTCCACTTGTAGAAAATAAGTTGTTCAAAGGAAATAATTATGAATATGACTGAGATTTGGCTACCTGGATAATCTATAACAGCAATTCTTCTATCAGTAAAAAAAAAACAAATGCTCTATAGATCCAACAATGTGATATCATTTAAATAAACTAAAATTTATCTGATATAAAACAATTCGAATTATTCCCAAAATTAGTGGGATAACTGAGTTGACAAATTTCAAGTGTGACCAAGCAGTTTGTATGTGTATAGATCTTCTTCCGGTCACATTTACTCCACAGGTACAAACATAAATAGGTTAAGAGTTGGACTTCACCTGACCATACTTACTCCAAAACCCCAGCCAAGGCCTATTTCTGTCTAATTTAAGAGAAACAGAATGTGTTAAAGCCCACGGATGGCTCACAGAACCTGTCGGACAGAGAAGTAGGGATGGGGCATATATTGCTAGGGACAGCTTCAAAAACCACATGTAGAACTGCTTCCACGAAGACACCACGGCTGACATCTCTCAACAGAGATACTAATGCTGGTCTCCTTGACATCACTGATATCTGACACTAGAAATAACTGCTAGCCACATCATCAGTGCTGCTTTAGAAAACTAGAAACAGCTTTAACCACTGTGGCAAACCATTCCTGAGATATTCTACATTGTTCTTAATAACTATGACTTGCTTTTTTCTCAAATAGGTACTACCTTCCAAAACCAACTACTTTCAAGTAGTTTCTGTAATGGGACAGCCAGCATCATGTCTGTGGGCCATCAATAGTTCTCCATAGGATTGCATGTGTAAATTATTTAGTTTTTTATTCTCTGAGCCAGCTAAGACTGGTGCTGCAGAGATGCTCAGCATGCATGATTCCTCTCCTCCATTTTGCCTTTCTGAAACGTGGTTTCTGACAGATGTAATTTGTCTGTGCATAATCCTGGGTTTAGCTCAATCTTCCTTTGTCCTTTAAATTTTCAAGTTAAGCTGGATTCAAACCACAAGTTGCCAGATTCCCCCAAGTCTAGATTTAGGCTATTTAATTTGGTGAATGGGGCAGCTTTTTCTGAAGTCTTCAGCCATGTACATTACCTCTTCATAGCCTTCCATTTTTCTTTATGATAGTTACTAAATTTAGCAGCCCTTTCATATACTTTGCAACTTTTTCTTGTTTACTGCTGTATATCCTAGTCAGTATTTGGAGCATATACGTCACTCGATAATCATTTTAATAAGATTTTATGTAACATTTTATATAATTAATGATTAAGTCAGATCTCCTTCTAGTTTCTTTCGAAATATCACTTATATTTCTATCCCTTATTCTCCTTATATTTTTACTTGGCTTCCTAGAAGAAAAGGATGGCATTGCCCTCTTCATTATCTTTAAAGCCACACAAACAGCCAATTAGTAAATTTATCAAGCTGAACTAGTAGATATGTAATAGCAATGCTAAATGGCCATCTGTAGGATAAGTCTAGGGGAAATCTCATTTATGCCCTTAATAAAAAATAAATATCATTACTTATTGAATAATTCATTTTCCTTTACTTGCACCCATATTAAGGAAGAAAAGGAAATGAACATTCAATATTCTGATTGTTGAATACTGTTGACTGATGAGATTGTGGGGATAAGAAGGTTAAGTCAAAATTTCTCTACTCTGTACAAACTGTTTTGGGAATACGCCTTTTATCTGACTATATAACAACAAATTGTCAGACTTAAACCATTATGGAGCAATCTGGAAACCCTGCCTCTAGTTTTATAAAGTTTGATGGGAACTAGAAAGAAGCAAATGAGCAAAAATAATAATAAAAAAAACACCCTACAGTTGTTCATAAGACTTGTACAGAATTTAGATGAAATCACCATTGTTGCTCAGTTGCTAAGTCAGGTCAACTCTTTGGAACCCCATGGACTGCAGCACGCCAGGCTTCCCTCTCCTTCACTATCTCCAAGAGTTTGCTCAAACACTACTGCCGACATCTCTCAGCAGAGACTCTACTGTTGGTCTCTGATATCACTGATATTTGACACTGGAAGTAACTGCTAGCCACATCAACAGTGATGCTTTAGAAAACTAGAAACAGCTTTAATCACTGAGTAGATGTCCATTGAATCAACAATGCCATCCAACCATCTCATCCTCTTTCACCCCCTTCTCCTCCTGCCTTCAATCTTTCCCAGCATTGGGGTCTTTTCCAATAAGTCAGCTCTTCTAATCAGGTGGCCAAAGTATTGGAGCTTCAGTTTCAGCATCAATCCTTCCAATGAGGTTTGATTTCCTTGCTGTCCAAGGAACTCTAGAGTCTTCTCCAGCACCAGTTTGAAAACATCAATCATTGTTATGGAATATCCTGTGTTAACAACCTGCCCATTGGAAAAGATATCTGTTAGAAAACTCTTAAAAAATTACAGTTTAGCCATTAAACTCAAAAACAAATTTCTCTTGAGAAATCTGTATGCAGGCCAGGAAGTAACAGTTAGAACTCGACACGGAACAACAGACTGGTTTCAAATAAGAAAAGGAGTACGTCAAGGCTGTATATTGCCACCTTGCTTATTTAAGTTCTATGCAGAGTACATCATGAGAAATGCTGGGCTGGAACAGGCACAAGCTGGAATCAAGATTGCCAGGAGAAATATCAACAATCTCAGATATGCAGATGACACCACCCTCATGGCAGAAAGTGAAGAGGAACTAAAGAGTCTCTTGAGGAAAGTGAAAGAGGAGAGTGAAAAAGTTGGCTTAAAGCTCAACATTCAGAAAACGAAGATCATGGCATCCAGTCCCATCATTTCATTGGAAATAGATGGGGAAACAATCGAAATAGTGTCAGACTTAATTTTTGGGGGCTCCAAAATCACTGCAGATGGTGACTGCAGCCATGAAATTAAAAGACGCTTACTCCTTGGAAGGAAAGTTATGACCAACCTGGATAGCATATTCAAAAGCAGAGACATTACTTTGCTGACTAAGGTCCGTCTAGTCAAGGCTATGGTTTTTCCTGTGATCATGTATGGATGTGAGAGTTGGACTGTGAAGAAGGCTGAACGTCAAAGAATTGATGCTTTTGAACTGTGGTGTTGGAGAAGACTCTTGAGAGTCCCTTGGACTGCAAGGAGATCCAACCAGTCCATTCTGAAGGAGATCAACCCTGGGATTTCTTTGGAAGGAATGATGCTAAAGCTGAAACTCCAGTACTTTGGCCACCTCATGCGAAGAGTTGACTCATTGGAAAAGACTCTGATGCTGGGAGGGATTGGGGGCAGGAGGAGAAGGGGATGACAGAGGATGAGATGGTTGGATGGCAACACGGACTCGATGGACGTGAGTCTGAGTGAACTCCGGGAGTTGGTGATGGACAGGGAGGCCTGGCGTGCTGTGATTCATGCGGTCGCAAAGAGTCGGACACAACTGAGCGACTGAACTGAACTGGACTGTAGCCTACCAGGCTTCTCCATCCACGGGATTTTCCAGGTAAGTGTACGGGAGTGTGTTGCCATTTCCTTCTCCAGGGGATCTTCCTGACCCAGGGATCGAACCAGGGTCTCCCGCATTACAGACAGACATTTTACCCTCTGAGCCAGCAGAGAAGATTTTTTTATGCCTAGTATGTGCCAAGCCATGTTTGAGGGTTCAGTTCATTTGCTCAGTTGGGTGTGACTCTTTGCGACCCCATGGGCTGTAGCACACCAGGCCTCCCTGTCTATCACCAATTCCCAGAGCTTGCTCAAACTCATACCCACTGAGTCAGTGATGCCACTAACCATCTCATCCTCTGTCGTCCGCTTCTCCTCCCGCCTTCAATCTTTTCCAGTGTCAGGGTCTTTTCCAATGAGTCAGTTCTTCACATCAGGTGGCCAAAGTATTGGAGTTTCAGCCTCAGCATNAGAGCTTGCTCAAACTCATACCCACTGAGTCAGTGATGCCACTAACCATCTCATCCTCTGTCGTCCGCTTCTCCTCCCGCCTTCAATCTTTTCCAGTGTCAGGGTCTTTTCCAATGAGTCAGTTCTTCACATCAGGTGGCCAAAGTATTGGAGTTTCAGCCTCAGCATCAGTGCTTCCAATGAATATTTAGGACTGATTTCCTTTAGGATGGACTGTTGGATCTCCTAGCAGGCCAAGGGACTCTCAAGACTCTTCTCCAACATCACAGTTGAAAAGCATCAATTTTTCGGCACTAAGCTTTCTTTATGGTCCAACTCTCACATCCATACATGACTACTGGAAAAACCATAGCCTTGACTATGGACCTTTGTTGAAAGTAATGTCTCTGGTTTTTAATATGTTGTCTAGGTTGGTCATGCTTTTTCTTCCAAGAAGCAAGTATCTTTTAATTTCATGTACAAGGGTAAAGGAAAGCAAAATTTCTTTTTTTCTGTAAAGGACCAGTTCATTAGAGTAAGTGATAAATTCCCTTTTGCTTAAGCCAATCTGGGGTTTGTTTCTGCCGCTTAAAACCAAAAGAGCTCTAACTTAGACCAGTTCAGTCATCCATTTTTATTCATCTACACTTGCAATTCCAAATCAGCCAATTTTTCTTTCCCACTGCTTGCTTTATCCTCAAGTTCTGAGATCTCCTTCTACTTTCTCGCTGTTTCAGTTCAGCCAAAGAAGAAAAAAGAAAGCAGTAGAAAGAGATGAATTATCTTTCAAACCAAATTATAGTGTGGAAATGAATTTAAAACATTAAGAGTCTGACTGGGGGCTTCCTGGGATGACTATCTCCTGAAGATGTTCAACTGGGACAGAGACTGTGCTTTTTCGGTTGTGAAGACTGACCTTCCCAAGCCTCTCTGACATGCAATTAAGTGTGGCTTAACCTCATCTAAACAATTTCAATTGGATTTATTTTAATAATTTAATATACACCTGTACCATTCAACCAATATCTCCCCCCCCACCTCACCTTTTATAAAGTAATTAACTTTGCGGAGTTAAGTTATTCTAATTTCCAGCAAGTCTAAAGTGACAAGAGTTCAGCTGATGAAGTCTCTGGGGATGAGATTAGTATTTGCTCTTCAGTTTGCCATCTCCAGACTGCACACGTTGTGTGTAATTGGTATTAGCAACTTTAAATTCTGATTAATTACTGGAGAGCCTGTTTTTGATGCTGAAACAATGCAGTAAGTCAGGGAGTAATAGACCCAATTACTCCTAGGTAGGCTTCCTCTAATAGATTTTATTATCTAGATATCTTATCTCAGAGGCAGATGCAAAGAAACTCATTTCATTAGATGATAACATCTCTTAAATTGAAGTGCATTCACCACCTGGGATCAGGAGAGCTCAGGAAAATTCACATTTCAGAAATACATCTGGGGCTGGTGACACGAGGTTCTAAGTCCTTTTTAGGAACAAGTGTCTCTCGTATGGCAACCTCTGGGTGGAGACAAGCAGGGGGGCCCTCAGTGCTGGCAGGCTGGGTGACACAGAGGCCGCGTTTTCCCTGCCCACTCTCTGAGAGTACGGGAGGCATTCCTAGTGGGGAGAGGCATGGCACGTGAACAGGGCGTTTAGGAAAGGTAACAGGGTGTTTAGGAAAGGTGTCAGGTCGCTTTGGGTCACGCTGAGATAACGGGGCAGTAATTAGGAGAGCTATCTCCCTGTCAGGAGAGCTATAAAAGGTGTTACACCCTGCTCGTGGCCCCAAAGGGAGAAGGCAATGGCACCCCACTCCAGTACTCTTGCCTAGAAAATCCCACGGACAGAGGAGCCTGGTAGGCTGCAGTCCATGGGGTCGCTAGGAGTCAGACATGACTGAGCAACTTCACTTTCACTTTTCACTTTCATGCATTGGAGAAGGAAATGGCAACCCACTCCAGTGTTCTTGCCTGGAGAATCCCTGGGACGGGGGAGCCTGGTGGGCTGCCGTCTCTGGGGTCGCACAGAGTCGGACACGACTGAAGCGACTCAGCAGCAGCAGCAGCGTGGCCCCAAATGCCCTCCATGTGGAATGCCTTTTTAAATACTCCAGTTCCCAGACAAAATAATTCATCTTTATGCTCTGAAATTCAGACATTTGTGGGAGACAAACACTGAGAGCTTTCTAAAATCAAACCCTTCACTCTGGGCTTGGTGGATGCCCCTGGGTGTAGCTGGTGGGAGGGGGGCTGTGATCTGATCTAGAGTTTGGAAACGTGGGTGTTTGGGTGGCTTCAAACCAAAACAAAGCAAAAGCGAACATGAAAACTACACAGAATCTGGCTTTGGGCTTCCCGAAGCCCTTAGCACCCGCGGCCAGAATCTCAGAAGACAGGAAGAAGGGAGCTAGACGGGGAGACAGAGCAGCCAGCATGCCAGAGGGGCAGCCGTGTGGCAGGCAGAGCGCGAAGCGTGCGTGGATTAGTCTTTCTGAGCCGAGTGGATCCCACCCCTTCCATACATGAGGTGAAAGAACGTTCTCAAGAGGACAGAGCTCTCCAACTGGCGTAATCTGGCTTAAAAAAATAAGCAGTCAGCAAGCAATGAGATGTGATTTAAGAGCCTTCTGACTCCCCACTTCCGCTCCTTGTATTCTCAGGGCAGGCTGGCCCCACCCCCAAGGAGATGCCAAGCCTGCTATGTTCCTTATTGGAACTAGTTCCTTATTGGCTGGCAAGCGCTGATGGCTGAATTTTCAGGAATTCTGTGAGCCAGCTGTTATACAGCTATATATTATTAAAAGCTGGATAATATCAACTTACAAGTAATTAAATAAATCACATTGAAAGCAAAGGTGAGACTTTTCCAGGTGGTGCAGTGGTTAAGAAGCCAGCTGCCAATGCAGGGGATCTGGAAAGCTCCTGCAGCTGTTCATGTCTATCACACCTGTCTGGTGAAGACACCGTACAGCAGTGCTGCTCTGCGAGGCTTCCCAACGCCGCACTCCGTGACGTCACACTGTTGGCTGGGCACCAGCCCCCAGGGGAGGGTTTACATCAGAGAGGTTGGAAAACACTACAAGCCAGGACTCCACCTACCCGGCAGAGCCGGGTGTTAACGCCAGCCGGCACACCACAGCCCCCGCTCTCCTCCTGGTGATCTGAGTCTCCCCAGGTCTAAGTTCGCTGGAACCTCCCCACTGCATCCACGCGAGGCTCTCTCCTCAGAGGGAAATTCACCAATATGGAAGAGAGCCATCCCTTCTCTGTTAGGCCTCACATTCTTTTCATTCTTTTCCCCCAAAGGTGGAAAATATACCCCGAAGTAACACCAGATACATAATTCATGAACCATATATAATTGATGTCGGGTTTAACAGAAGTAGAGCCATAAGTGGTTGTCTATTAACTATTTATGACTCTCCCTGGGCTGCTGACGAGCCAGGCTCAGTGCGGAGATCACACCCATGCTCCCATGTTTTATTTAAACATTATTAAAAGCACATAGTCTGCAGCGAGGCCGCCCATTCCACTCTGAGTGAGGCCCTGCTGTGAGGTCACCTCTGGGTCTCGGGAAGGTTAGGACTGGGTTTGCGGGCACTGCTTTTTCCCTCTGAGCTTAGGGGTCAGGCTGCCTCTTCCTCCTACCCTGAGTCCACCCTGAGACTGCCCTGCAGTCTTCCCACTGCAGCTTTTCTGTGGCCTGGGGCACATCAGGTCACTCCCCGCACCCTGCCCTGAGTCTCAGTTTGATCATCTGTCAAACGAGGGGGGCTTCCCCGGTGGCTCAGCTGGTAAAGAATCTGCCTGCAATGCAGCAGACCTGGGTTTGATCCCTGGGTCAGGAAGATCCCCTGGAGAAGGGCATGACAACCTACTCCAGTATTCTTGCCTGGAGAGTCCCATGGACAGAGGAGCCTGGCGGGCCAGTCCACGGGGTCGCAGAGTCAGACACAACTGAGCGGCTGACACACACACATAGGCACAGGCACACGAAGCGGACAGTACTGTAGGCGTTGCTTAGGGTTACTGAGGGGATGGGATTAGAGCAGTGATTATTAAGAGTGACTCTGCTCCCCAGGGGACAGCTGGCAAGGTCTGGAGACAGTTCTGTGATGACCTGAGGTGGGGCTACTTGCATGTGCTGGGCAGAGGCCAGGGATGCTGCTAAATATACAACAAGGCACAGGACAGCCAGCACATCAGACAGTTATTCGACCCAAAACGTCAGTAATGTCAAGTCTGAGAAACCCTAGATTACACAGTCAAAAGCAATATTCATTTTTATAACTCACTTGCAAAATATGTACTTGGATGATTAAATAGCATGTGTCTAAATCTTCCGAAGAAGAGAATGGGTTTGAGCCAGTGCAGGCCTGTGTCCAGATTCTATCTCAGCCAACTGACTGGGGTGTAGACCCTGGAACGGTTGCTCCAGCTCTCTCTTGGTTTCTTTACTGGTAAAAGAGGGACAATGACCTCCAAGGGTGAGGCCTAAAGGACAGATCTCAGGTAAAGCCCAGCGTCCAGCATGCAGTAAGCTGAAAGCCCTAGCTCTCATCAACACGGCCCCCAGCCATCATGGGTGTGGGGTGGGATGCGCACCCGGAGCTGGTGGACTTAGGATGTTGTCTGAGTGGATGAAGACAGAGTCGTCATAGGAGAGAGAAGAAAGGAGAAAGAAAACAGAGATGCATCTACTAAGTGCCTACTGTGTGCTATCATTGGGCACTTCTACACACACCATCTCAGTGCATCCTCACAGCCACCCAATGAGATCAGCTATATCTTGCTCCCATTTTACAGAAGGGGAAACTGAGGTTCTGCAGTGTTCACTTAGCCATCCGCAGTCTCATACT
The DNA here is from genome assembly GCA_006410675.1 of Oreotragus oreotragus. NCBI lineage: Eukaryota > Metazoa > Chordata > Mammalia > Artiodactyla > Bovidae > Oreotragus > Oreotragus oreotragus. The sequence goes on from SJYX01015665.1 coordinate 364,629, forward strand.
TCGAGTCCAGTGATCTTTCCACCACCCTGTAGTGAGCTGAGGTGTCCTCTCCAAAAATCATATCCACTTGGAACCTGAGACTATAACCTTTTTGGAAATAGGGTCTTTGCAGATGTGGTTAAGACAAGGTCATACTTTTTTTTTTTTTTTTACTTTGGTCAATTGTAATTTTGGGACTAACATCATACAGTGTTAAGTTTTATAAATCTTGTTTAAAACAAGAAAATAGGCCCAAAATGGAGTTATTTATGCTAAGCATTATGTCACCAAAGTAGATTTAACTTAATTACAGCTTCGGTTCTCTCAGAAAAGGAACCTTAAACCGGTCAGAATCTCCTGACCAGCACTAGCAGCGTCATCTGCCTGATAGACCCTTGTCAACCCCTGAAGGAAAGTAACTTCTCATTAACTCACTGCTTCTCAGCCTAGTTTATTTGTTTCTTTCCTACTCCCTTCTGTCTATAAATGCTGTCTTTCATTTTGAACAGCTCCCCAAAGCTCCTTTCTATCTGCCTGACTAGATGATGCCTGATCGGAAATCGATCTTTGTTCAAATAAACTCATAAAAATCATAGTATGTCTCAGTTTATCTTTTAACAGTTCTGTTAGTAACAGTAAGAAGCAGGAATGGAAGGAACACTTGACGTGCCTATGAGTAACCAGCAACCAGACGTGGTACCTGCAGAGCCCTGAACTTGGGGCCTCTGCAGCCTGAAGAACCGCTGGGTCAGTCAGCGGCTCTGCGTCTGTTGTCTGAAGAGCTTTTACGCTTTGAGAATTTGTTTTCCTCACTGGGTCTGGAAACGAGGTGTTACAGGGTCCTGCTTAGAAAGTCGACCTGGTGGAGGCTCAGACCAGGCACGGGTTAGAAACCAGACTGGTTCTGGATCCGACTTAAGCCAGTCTAGGCCCAGCAAGAGGTGCATACACTTTTGTTTTAAGGCCAACAAGCGTGTAACTTTACCAAAGATAATCCTGAATTACAGCGGCCACACAGAGATCTTTTCACCTAGGCTAGTTTATCCATTCAAGGGACGCATCAAAGAAAAGGGATCTCACCTGAGTGCTCACTGTAAAGCATAGAGGAAAAAAATTTTTCCTCCTCTTCAATTTCTCATGACCAGAATGAGACCCACTGGCACACCCCACTGTCTCCAGAGCCTGCAGAATTCTGGGGAGACTGACAGATGCCAGCAAAGGTAAGAATCCTTATCAAAGTCAGCCCTCTTAGGTCTCTATCTGTGGTGCCTGGTTGAGAGAAGAAGGGAAAACATCATGTTGTTCTTTCCCTTCAGGCTGGCAGGCAAAAAGCACGTGTAATAATTAAATTTTTGACTCAGGACTCCTGAATTCTCTTTCAGATACTTGCTGGTTGTGGAATCCTTTCTCTCCACCTATCAATAACTGTTTAGTTCTTCTAAACCTTCACATAGATTATTTTGTTCATTTCCCCAACCCCCAGGTTTTCTAGTGTTTCCTCAACCGGAGGATTGTTTTGAATTATTCAGTTATTACTGGAAACAGACGTTTATCTCAAGGGCTTAAAAATTATTTTTCCCAACAAACCAAGTTTCTCCCTGAAAATAATGATGTTGTTATGAGTGATGCTGCTGCTGCTGCTGAGGCTAAGCCCTTCAGTCATGTCCGACTCGGTGCGACCCCATAGATGGCAGCCCACCAGTTTCCCCCATCCCTGGGATTCTCCAGGCAAGAACACTGGAGTGGGTTGCCATTTCCTTTTCCAATGCATGAAAGTGAAAAGTGAAAGTGAAGTTGCTCAGTCCTGTCCAACTCTTAGCGACCCCATGGACTGCAGCCTACCAGGCTCCTCCATCCATGGGATTTTCCAGGCAAGAGTACTGGAGTGGGGTGTTATGAGTGCAGGTGTTAACAAATACTTCCCCCTCATTAGTTAGAAAGCCCCTGATTGAGGGACACCAGTTTCTGAGTCCATCTCCTGCTAGCTTCTTAAGATTATGTGAGAGATTTTGAACTATTCTATAGAAACTTTATGATGCCTAAGCAGGGAAAATGTACAAAATTTGGGATATATAGGTGGCCTTTCAGAGAAGGCAACAGAATGTAGGTCCTCTAAAAGGTTTGAGGTGATGGCATAGATCATGCAATTCATCGGAAGAGGCTGGGGTATCAGAACAAGAATCAGGAAGAACTGTAATAATTTAATATACCAAGATATAATATCTTATGCCTACTCAAGGGCAGAAGAGACTACCTTTGCTGTGCACCTGGCATGTTTTGTGGGGAGGACAGGCAGTGATGGTGAACTGTTGAGATGTGTAATCAAATTCTGCTTGTGTTTGAGCACTGGGTGGTTAAGCTCATGGCTTTTCTGATTAGTTAGGAAACTTCAGCGGGAATAGTGCAGAGTCCTAGCCACTAGACTGCCAGGGAATTCCTCAGGAAACTTATGTTTAAATACAGCAATAAATAAAATAATCTTCCTAAAGGTGTTTGTGTTTCAATGCTGCTGATTTCCTCAGCAGCTGGGGGTTAGCTTAAGAGAATGGATCATAGCGGCCGGGAGGGCTGAGAAACTGGAGTAACAAAGAACGTTAGAGAATCCCGTGGTCCTCTAGATGTTTATAAGTAGCTGGTGGGAATGGAAGGGATTAGGGTGAGGAGGGCTCAGTCATATGTATTGATTTTGTTGCCATGAAAAGGATACCCACATCTGCTTTATTATTCTTTGCCAAGCTAGTGGGCTGGAACAAACCTCTTAACAATAATGCAAACGGATAAGTACTATAAAAGAAGTTAAATGATAAGCTCCAATAAGAGAAGAAGGGTTGTGTCGGACTTTGCTCACAAAAGACCTGCATCAGGCCCAGTGTAATAGGTAAGAAGGAAAGAAGAAAGGAGGTAGCAAAGGAAGATTTGTGTCTTCAGGGGTTTCACTAATTTTAAGGCATCTGGTATAACATTTATTACTGGGAAAGGAGAAAAGAAAAGAGACTCCATGAATTGCAGGTCTTCATTCTTGCCACAATATTCAGTCTAATTAAACGCATTTACCTATTACTAATAAAATAATTTTGTTGTTTTCATTTGTTTCAAAAGCAGCTATCCTGTTACATCAGAGTTACTCTGTGGTAGTGTTAAGGTCAAAGCAATAAATTGCTAATTTGTATTCTTTTTCGTTGTATCATAAAAGCAGTATTTCAGAACATAATCTTTGCTTCCATACTTTGAAGCATTAAATGCTCAGCTAGCTAATGAGTGTTTTACAAATTATTTGAGCAGACTTGAATGTCCCCCTTTACTCCCCTTTTCCTGCCTTCTCCCCATATCCTCTTACCCTGCCCACACACAAACACATACCTTTCTTCCTGTGTCTCATCATTATGCTTTCTGGAAATTATATGGCTTTCTATCTGGGTGAGAATGCAAAACAGACTCCAGACATTCCAGAAGATTTTATAAACTCTGCCATCTGCACATCTGGTATGTAAGATGCCTGGAGTGCTCTTTAATCAGCAACACAGATATCTGTGCTCTGGGCACTTGTCAGAGTCACACCACAAATTGTCTGCAAATCACCAGGTCTTGTCAAAATTTACTTGAACATGGGATGATTTAAAGAGACAAGATAACCAGCTACTCTTAAATATTCTCCAAGTTCTGACCTATGTTAAGAACTAAAATCAGCATACAATATTGCTGAATAGTGTCATTCATTTTCCTGAAGTTAAAATTAGAGTATGAGTAATATTAAAAAAAATTATCTTAGCAAAGGTTCTTTGCTATTGTCAGTAGCTTCCCCATAGGTATATGTGTTGTTTAGGTTTATAACAATTGAGGGTAATGTACAGAGATTCCCTATATTCCCCTCCTGTCACACGTGCATATCCTCCTCTATTTTCAACATCCCACAAATGAGTGGTACATTTGTAATAATATGTAACTTTTTCAAACTAACTTCTTGCACTTAGGCATTTAAGGTTCCTCCATGTCCTTTTGTGACTTGGTCATTATTTTAAAGTGCTGAATAATCTGTCACTGTCTGGAAATACCAGTTGATTTATTTATTTGGCTAGTGGAAAACAGTAGCTTCCAAGTTTTAGCAACTAATAATTAATCTGCTATAAATATCCACATGCAAGTTTTTGTATGAACATACGTTTTCAACTCCTTTGGGTAAATATCAAGAAACTGTTCATTGGATCATACAGTAAGTATATATTCAGTTTTATAAGGAAACACCAAACTGTCTTCCAAAATGGCTATATGATTTTGCATTCTCACAGCGATGAATGAGAGTTCTTGTCACCTTAAATCCTCACCGGCATTTGGTGCTGTCAGTGTTCTGGATTTTAACCATTCTAATAGGTGATGCTGGGAGGGACTGGGGGCAGGAGGAGAAGGGGACGACTGAGGATGAGATGGCTGGATGGCATCACAGACTCGATGGACGTGAGTCTGAGTGAACTCCGGGAGATGGTGATGGATAGGGAGGCCTGGCGTGCTGCGATTCATGGGGTCGCAAAGAGTCGGACACGACTGAACGACTGAACTGAACTGAATAGGTAAAGTGAAGTGGAAATGGCTCAGTCATGTCCGACTCTTTGTGATCCCATGGACTGCAGCCCACCAGGCTCCTCCGTCCATGGGATTCTCCAGGCAAGAATACTGGAGTGGGTTGCCATTCTAATAGGTGCATAGCGGTATCTCATCGTTTTTATTTGAATTTCCTTGATGACATATTGTAGGAAGAAATGGCAACCCATTCCAGTACGCTTGCTTGGGAAATCCCATGGATAGAGGAACCTGGTGGGCTACAGTCCATGGGGTTGCAAAGAGTCGGACACAACTGGGCTACTTTCACTTCACTTCAGTATACACATCACTTCAGTATACACATATGATGACATAAGGTTTGGAGCATCTTTACGTGTATTTGCCCTCTGTATATCTTGGTGAGGTGTTTGTTAAGATCTTTGGGCCCCTTTTCAATCAGGTTGCTGGTTATAGTTGAGTTCTAAGAGCTCTTTATATACTTTGGATCATAGTCTTGTATCAACTGTATCTTTTGTAAATATTTGTTCCCAGCCTGTGACTTGTTTTCTCATTCTCTTGACAATATCTTTAGCAGAACAGAAGTTTTTAATTTTAATGAAGTCCAGCTTATTATTTCTTTCTGGGATCATGACTTTAGCATTGTATCTAAAAAGTCATCACTTTATACACATGGTCATCCAATGGACGGAGTAGCCTGGTGGGCTGCAGTCCATGGGGTCGCTAACAGTCGGACAGACTGAGCGACTTCACTTTCACTTTTCTCTTTCATGCATTGGAGAAGGAAATGGCAACCCACTCCAGTTAGTGAACTCCGGGAGTTGGTGATGGACAGGGAGGCCTGGCATGCTGCAATTCATGAGGTCGCAGAGTCGGACACGACTGAGCGACTGAACTGAACTGAACTGAACTGAAGAACATCTCTCTCCAGTTTATGCTTGTTATAAGTATCTTGACTTTTGTCAACATTTAGAATTGTCATACTTCAAATTTAGCCTTTCTGGTGAGTTTGTAGCAACATTTCATTATGGTTTTAATTTACAATTGCTTGATTACTGAAGAAATTGAGCTCCCTTTTATCTATTTTACTATCTTCTCTCCTAAAGTATTTGTTCAAGACTTGTAGACTTGCATATTGGTTATCTTTCTCACATTCCTGTATAAGAGTTCTTTGTGGTTCCCAAATACATGATTTTTGAAAGTTACATATTTTGCAATATCGTTTCCTGCTCTCAAGTTAACTATTTTGCTTTCTAAATAGTATCTTTACTAAGCTGAAACCTTTAATTTTGATGAACAACTGAAAATATTTTCTTTTGTTATTCTTTTTATATCTGTAAAAACACACACTATTGTTTTTCTTTACACTGTACACAATACTTTGAATGTTGCTGTACTTTGGCCACTAGATCTGTGTGTGTGGTGGGGGATAGGGGTTCTCATACTAGACAATTCTATGGCACCAGGTTTGAGGACCTGCGTGGCAGGGACTAGAAGAAGATCAAATATATATTTATTATGAATCACAATATCATAGTATCTTGTTTAAGAAATTTTATCTTTAAGGCTTTTAAATTAATATCTTATGCTTTTTTTTCTAGAAGCATTATTATTGTGCCTTTCATATTCAGAAATCTAAATATACCTAAAATAAATTTTTGTGAATGCTGTAAGTGCTAATTTTTAAAAACAGAGATATCTAAAGGCTTCAGCAACATTTAATGAAAAGAGATAAGTAATGTTAGCATAAGAAATCAAGTGCCTGAAAATGTGTGGCTGTGTTTCTGGATTTTTTTTTTTTTTTTACTTTGGTCAATTGTAATTTTGGGACTAACATCATACAGTGTTAAGTTTTATAAATCTTGTTTAAAACAAGAAAATAGGCCCAAAATGGAGTTATTTATGCTAAGCATTATGTCACCAAAGTAGATTTAACTTAATTACAGCTTCGGTTCTCTCAGAAAAGGAACATTAAACCGGTCAGAATCTCCTGACCAGCACTAGCAGCGTCATCTGCCTGATAGACCCTTGTCAACCCCTGAAGGAAAGTAACTTCTCATTAACTCACTGCTTCTCAGCCTAGTTTATTTGTTTCTTTCCTACTCCCTTCTGTCTATAAATGCTGTCTTTCATTTTGAACAGCTCCCCAAAGCTCCTTTCTATCTGCCTGACTAGATGATGCCTGATCGGAAATCGATCTTTGTTCAAATAAACTCATAAAAATCATAGTATGTCTCAGTTTATCTTTTAACAGTTCTGTTAGTAACAGTAAGAAGCAGGAATGGAAGGAACACTTGACGTGCCTATGAGTAACCAGCAACCAGACGTGGTACCTGCAGAGCCCTGAACTTGGGGCCTCTGCACCCTGAAGAACCGCTGGGTCAGTCAGCGGCTCTGCGTCTGTTGTCTGAAGAGCTTTTACGCTTTGAGAATTTGTTTTCCTCACTGGGTCTGGAAACGAGGTGTTACGGGGTCCTGCTTAGAAAGTCGACCTGGTGGAGGCTCAGACCAGGCACAGGTTAGAAACCAGATTGGTTCTGGGTCCGACTTAAGCTGGTCTAGGCCCAGCAAGAGGTGCATGCAGTTTTGTTTTAAGGCCAACAAGCATGTTAACTTTACCAAAGATAATCCTGAATTACAGCGGCCACAACGGAGATCTTTTCACGTAGGCTAGTTTATCCATTCAGGGGAAGCATCAAAGAAAAGGGGTCTCACCTGAGTGCTCACTGTAAAGCATAGAGGAAAAAAATTTTCCTCCTCTTCAATTTCTCATGACCAGAATGAGACCCACTGGCACACCCCACTGGCTCCAGAGCCTGCAGAATTCTGAGGAGACTGACAGACGCCAGCAAAAGGTAAGAATCCTTATCAAAGTCAGCCCTCTTAGGTCTCTATCTGTGGTGCCTGGTTGAGAGAAGAAGGGAAAACATCACGTTGTTCTTTCCTTTCAGGCTGGCAGGCAAAAAGCACGTGTAAGAATTAAATTTTTGACTCAGGACTCCTGAATTCGCTTTCAGATACTTGCTGGTTGTGGAATCCTTTCTCTCCACTTATCAATAACTGTTTAGTTCTTCTAAACCTTCACATAGATTATTTTGTTCATTTCCCCAACCCCCAGGTTTTCTAGTGTTTCCTCAACCGGAGGATTGTTTTGAATTATTCAGTAATTACTGGAAACAGACGTTTATCTCAAGGGCTTAAAAATTATTTTTCCCAACAAACCAAGTTTCTCCCTGAAAATAATGATGTTGTTATGAGTGATGCTGCTGCTGCTGCTGCTGCTAAGCCCTTCAGTCATGTCCGACTCGGTGCGACCCCATAGATGGCAGCCCACCAGTTTCCCCCATCCCTGGGATTCTCCAGGCAAGAACACTGGAGTGGGTTGCCATTTCCTTTTCCAATGCATGAAAGTGAAAAGTGAAAGTGAAGTTGCTCAGTCCTGTCCAACTCTTAGCGACCCCATGGACTGCAGCCTACCAGGCTCCTCCATCCATGGGATTTTCCAGGCAAGAGTACTGGAGTGGGGTGTTATGAGTGCAGGTGTTAACAAATACTTCCCCCTCATTAGTTAGAAAGCCCCTGATTGAGGGACACCAGTTTCTGAGTCCATCTCCTGCTAGCTTCTTAAGATTATGTGAGAGATTTTGAACTATTCTATAGAAACTTTATGATGCCTAAGCAGGGAAAATGTACAAAATTTGGGATATATAGGTGGCCTTTCAGAGAAGGCAACAGAATGTAGGTCCTCTAAAAGGTTTGAGGTGATGGCATAGATCATGCAATTCATCGGAAGAGGCTGGGGTATCAGAACAAGAATCAGGAAGAACTGTAATAATTTAATATACCAAGACATAATATCTTATGCCTACTCAAGGGCAGAAGAGACTACCTTTGCTGTGCACCTGGCATGTTTTGTGGGGAGGACAGGCAGTGATGGTGAACTGTTGAGATGTGTAATCAAATTCTGCTTGTGTTTGAGCACTGGGTGGTTAAGCTCATGGCTTTTCTGATTAGTTAGGAAACTTCAGCGGGAATAGTGCAGAGTCCTAGCCACTAGACTGCCAGGGAATTCCTCAGGAAACTTATGTTTAAATAAAGCAATAAATAAAATAATCTTCCTAAAGGTGTTTGTGTTTCAATGCTGCTGATTTCCTCAGCAGCTGGGGGTTAGCTTAAGAGAATGGATCATAGCGGGTGGGAGGGCTGAGAAACTGGAGTAACAAAGAACGATAGAGAATCCTGTGGTCCTCTAGATGTTTATAAGTAGCTGGTGGGAATGGAAGGGATTAGGGTGAGGAGGGCTCAGTCATATGTATTGATTTTGTTGCCATGAAAAGGATACCCACATCTGCTTTATTATTCTTTGCCAAGCTAGTGGGCTGGGACAAACCTCTTAACAATAATGCAAACGGATAAGTACTATAAAAGAAGTTAAATGATAAGCTCCAATAAGAGAAGAAGGGTTGTGTCGGACTTTGCTCACAAAAGACCTGCATCAGGCCCAGTGTAATAGGTAAGAAGGAAAGAAGAAAGGAGGTAGCAAAGGAAGATTTGTGTCTTCAGGGGTTTCACTAATTTTAAGGCATCTGGTATAACATTTATTACTGGGAAAGGAGAAAAGAAAAGAGACTCCATGAATTGCAGGTCTTCATTCTTGCCACAATATTCAGTCTAATTAAACGCATTTACCTATTACTAATAAAATAATTTTGTTGTTTTCATTTGTTTCAAAAGCAGCTATCCTGTTACATCAGAGTTACTCTGTGGTAGTGTTAAGGTCAAAGCAATAAATTGCTAATTTGTATTCTTTTTCGTTGTATCATAAAAGCAGTATTTCAGAACATAATCTTTGCTTCCATACTTTGAAGCATTAAATGCTCAGCTAGCTAATGAGTGTTTTACAAATTATTTGAGCAGACTTGAATGTCCCCCTTTACTCCCCTTTTCCTGCCTTCTCCCCATATCCTCTTACCCTGCCCACACACAAACACATACCTTTCTTCCTGTGTCTCATCATTATGCTTTCTGGAAATTATATGGCTTTCTATCTGGGTGAGAATGCAAAACAGACTCCAGACATTCCAGAAGATTTTATAAACTCTGCCATCTGCACATCTGGTATGTAAGATGCCTGTAGTGCTCTTTAATCAGCAACACAGATATCTGTGCTCTGGGCACTTGTCAGAGTCACACCACAAATTGTCTGCAAATCACCAGGTCTTGTCAAAATTTACTTGAACATGGGATGATTTAAAGAGACAAGATAACCAGCTACTCTTAAATATTCTCCAAGTTCTGACCTATGTTAAGAACTAAAATCAGCATACAATATTGCTGAATAGTGTCATTCATTTTCCTGAAGTTAAAATTAGAGTATGAGTAATATTAAAAAAAATTATCTTAACAAAGATTCTTTGCTATTGTCAGTAGCTTCCCCATATGTATATGTGTTGTTTAGGTTTATAACAATTGAGGGTAATGTACAGAGATTCCCTATATTCCCCTCCTGTCACACGTGCATATCCTCCTCTATTTTCAACATCCCACAAATGAGTGGTACATTTGTAATAATATGTAACTTTTTCAAACTAACTTCTTGCACTTAGGCATTTAAGGTTCCTCCATGTCCTTTTGTGACTTGGTCATTATTTTAAAGTGCTGAATAATCTGTCACTGTCTGGAAATACCAGTTGATTTATTTATTTGGCTAGTGGAAAACAGTAGCTTCCAAGTTTTGGCAATTAATAATTAATCTGCTATAAATATCCACATGCAAGTTTTTGTATGAACATAAATTTTCAACTCCTTTGGGTAAATATCAAGAAACTCTGTTCATTGGATCATACAGTAAGTATATATTCAGTTTTATAAGAAAACACCAAACTGTCTTCCAAAATGGCTATATGATTTTGCATTCTCACAGCGATGAATGAGAGTTCTTGTCACCTTAAATCCTCACCAACATTTGGTGCTGTCAGTGTTCTGGATTTTAACCATTCTAATAGGTGATGCTGGGAGGGACTGGGGGCAGGAGGAGAAGGGGACGACTGAGGATGAGATGGCTGGATGGCATCACAGACTCGATGGACGTGAGTCTGAGTGAACTCCGGGAGATGGTTCAACTAATAATTAATCTGCTATAAATATCCACATGCAAGTTTTTGTATGAACATACGTTTTCAACTCCTTTGGGTAAATATCAAGAAACTGTTCATTGGATCATACAGTAAGTATATATTCAGTTTTATAAGGAAACACCAAACTGTCTTCCAAAATGGCTATATGATTTTGCATTCTCACAGCGATGAATGAGAGTTCTTGTCACCTTAAATCCTCACCGGCATTTGGTGCTGTCAGTGTTCTGGATTTTAACCATTCTAATAGGTGATGCTGGGAGGGACTGGGGGCAGGAGGAGAAGGGGACGACTGAGGATGAGATGGCTGGATGGCATCACAGACTCGATGGACGTGAGTCTGAGTGAACTCCGGGAGATGGTGATGGATAGGGAGGCCTGGCGTGCTGCGATTCATGGGGTCGCAAAGAGTCGGACACGACTGAACGACTGAACTGAACTGAATAGGTAAAGTGAAGTGGAAATGGCTCAGTCATGTCCGACTCTTTGTGATCCCATGGACTGCAGCCCACCAGGCTCCTCCGTCCATGGGATTCTCCAGGCAAGAATACTGGAGTGGGTTGCCATTCTAATAGGTGCATAGCGGTATCTCATCGTTTTTATTTGAATTTCCTTGATGACATATTGTAGGAAGAAATGGCAACCCATTCCAGTACGCTTGCTTGGGAAATCCCATGGATAGAGGAACCTGGTGGGCTACAGTCCATGGGGTTGCAAAGAGTCGGACACAACTGGGCTACTTTCACTTCACTTCAGTATACACATCACTTCAGTATACACACATGATGACATAAGGTTTGGAGCATCTTTACGTGTATTTGCCCTCTGTATATCTTGGTGAGGTGTTTGTTAAGATCTTTGGGCCCCTTTTCAATCAGGTTGCTGGTTATAGTTGAGTTCTAAGAGCTCTTTATATACTTTGGATCATAGTCTTGTATCAACTGTATCTTTTGTAAATATTTGTTCCCAGTCTGTGACTTGTTTTCTCATTCTCTTGACAATATCTTTAGCAGAACAGAAGTTTTTAATTTTAATGAAGTCCAGCTTATTATTTCTTTCTGGGATCATGACTTTAGCATTGTATCTAAAAAGTCATCACTTTATAGACAAGGTCATCCAATGGACGGAGTAGCCTGGTGGGCTGCAGTCCATGGGGTCGCTAACAGTCGGACAGACTGAGCGACTTCACTTTCACTTTTCTCTTTCATGCATTGGAGAAGGAAATGGCAACCCACTCCAGTATTCTTGCCTGGAGAATCCCAGAGATGGGGGAGCCTGGTGGGCTGCCGTCTATGGGGTCACACAGAGTCGGACACGACTGAAGTGACTTAGCAGTAGCAGTAGCAGTATCTTCTAGGAGTTTTATAGTTTTTCATTTTACATTTAAGTCTGCAGTTCATGAGTTCGTAAATTTTGTGAAGAGAATAAGGTCTGTGTCTAAACTTATTTTTTTGCTTGTGGATGTCTAGTTTTAACAAAAATGTTAAAAAGTCTTTTGGAAAACTGTTTTCACTTGTCCAGTTATCATGTGGAAAACTTTATATTATGATCTATGAGATACATTTATCCTAGAAATCAGAGTAAAATATATAATTATTCCAAATAACTTTATGTGCTTTATTTAATGGACAGTTAAATTATTTAATCCTATTTTTTTTTCTTTTAGTTGTCAAGAAATTTAAGAGAATAATTTTGTATCATATTTCCATTTAGTACAACTTTGCTAATACATGATGAACATTGAAAAAGGGAAGAAACTATTCTGGGTGTTTCAAAGGAGTCTGAGTTAGTGGTCCAGTCAGTGTGTTAGACACCGTTGGGGAAAAGAGAGGCTAAGACAGGTGAACAAATAGGGTTGAGTAGGAAAATATTGCTAGTGGTTCTTAAAGACTGACTTAAGAGAAGGGCAAGAAAGAAAATAAAATATCTAAACCTGAGACTCTGCAGTGTGTATGAATAAGATTAGCATTTTACCTTGGCTTCTATTGAAGATTTGGAGAAAATGTGGTTCAGATAGAAAAAATAAATAAATAAATGAATTATATAGGAATTGGTAAGTGGTCTTATTTGGTTGGAGCAAAAATGCTTGATATTATAAAATGTGAACTAAACATGGACAAGTAGCTTTTTCTTTACTTATGTACGGTTATGAAAGCTATGGTGAAGAATTTCAGTTATTAATTCATACCATTCATTTTCTTATCTTTCTGATGAGATGTATTCCATATGTTAATTTGAAAATGTCTAGTAGTTGTGTTTCCTGATTTTAAATTTAAATTTTAAATGATTTAAATTGCCTCTCGTTTTTATGATAGCAACGTATAAGCAACACAATGTGTAAAGGTTCGTAAGAAAAAGACTCCAATAACATTCATTTAAAAAATAGTATTTAAACAACTATCTGATGTAGTATAGAAAGGGAGCAAAATGACAACTAAATTTGTCTAGAGGCTATATGTGGGGTTTCGGTATTTTATTTATTTATCATGAAAATCTGTTTTTCTCGCATTTTTATCTCAGTCTTATAAGAGACGTTTTAGAGCCTAGATTAAATTAAATAAGTTTCCCAGAGACCCACAGCTCAAATTCAGATTGAAAGGCTGAACTTTAACATTCATTTTCGTTCCATGTTAATGTGCCTTAACCAACATAACCTAGTGATTAACATGCCTACTTTTCACAGTTTGGCCAATTGTTCTGACACAACGTTGATGCACTTTCATATAAATGTGATGTAATTAATATACATTCAGATATTAAATAAATACATAAAACAAACTAGGAGAGAAAAATCTAAAATAGGCAATCCATTTTTGTTTTCAACACAAGAGTGTTGAATATAGATACAATTTGTCAACAAAGTCAACTGATGCAAAATGGAAACTTGGACGATGGTTGTACTTAATATTTCAATATTTGAGAATTTTCGGAACACATCCTTTTGAGACCAGAAGCTGCAAAGGGACAGTCTCTGTGCTTGTCGGGGCTGCTTTGTGATTGTTCTCGGTGGTTGTTGGTTGGCTGCGTTTGTTGCTGTTGTTCGGTCTCCAAGCCGTTGTTCAGCGCCTTGCTACCCCAGGAAATGCAGCACACCAGGCCTTGCCGTCCATCACTATGTCCTGGAGCTTTCTCAGACTCATGTCCATCGAGTTGGTGATACGCCATCCAACCATCTCATCCTCAGCTGACCCCTTCTCCTCTTCCCAGCATCAGGGTCTTTTCAGATGAGTTAGTCTCTTCGCATCAGGTGGCCAAAGTACTGAAGCTCCAGCTTCAGCATCAGTCCTTCCAATGAATATTCAGAGTTGATTTCCTTTAGGATTGACAGGTTTGATCTCCATGCAGTCCAAGGGACTCTCAAGAATCTTTTCTAGTGCTGCAGTTCAAAAGCATCAATTCTTTGGCGCTCAGCCTTCTTTGGGGCTTCTCAGGAGGCACTAGTGATAAAGAACTCACCTGCCAATGCAGGAACTGCGGGTTCAGTCCCTGGATTGGGAATATCCCCTGGAGAAGGGCATGGCACTCCACTCCAGTATTCTTGTCTGCGGAGTTCCATAGACAGAAAATCTTGGTGGGCTACAGTCCACAGAGTTACAAAGAGTTTATGGACATTCTATCATTTAGCAAATTCCAGACTTCGGGGCCACATACCTAGAAAGTATGTGGGAATTCGTTGTTCTTTGGACTGTAGAGGATATAGCCTGGTTCTCTTTTAAAAGCTCCATTCTATTCACCAGGACGAAGTAATATAATTGACATTAGCTCTTCCCATACCTATGACTAAGGTAAAAAAAAAAGCCCCTCAATGTAGTATATACATCATAACTGAAATACTCAGTTCCTTCTGTGCATTTATTTACATTTCAATGCAGAATGAAACAAAAGTTATTCTCTAGAAGTGGTGGATGGAAGAAAACCAGCTCTCCACCATCACCTTCCAGTTCAACACCTTCAAGGATGACCAGTTACTTCAGAATAAACCTCAACTCCTTACACTGACATTGACTGTTCTCCATGTTCTGTCTTCATCTGTTCATTCTACTATTATCCCCACTACAGTTTTCCACATACTTAGTATAGAACCTAAATGGAGATATTTCCTTCCCCAAATATCATTGTATCTTTTGGGTAAGTGGTTATAAACATGAATGGCTGGGACCTTACTCTTATGGAACTTACCTTTAATCTTCTGGATACATAAAGCAGTTCCTACAAGGCTTCACAGCCTATGCATATAAAAGGTACCACTCTAGTTGTGATAATAGTCACATTACCCCATTCTTTTAGCTAGCAGACTGTTGTGATGCCTTCAGTCTTCTCTAGTTTTTTTTTTTTTNCCATCTATTTGCCATGAAATGATGGGACCAGATGCCATGATCTTAGTTTTCTGAATGTTGAGCTTTAAGCCAACTTTTTCACTCTCCTCTTTCACTTTCATCAAGAGGCTTTTTAGTTCCTCGTCACTTTCTGCCATGAGGGTGGTGTCATCCGCCTATCTGAGGTTATTGATATTTCTCCCAGCAATCTTGATTCCAGCTTTTGTTTCTTCCAGTCCAGAGTTTCTCATGATGTAATCTGCATATAAGTTAAATAAGCATGGTAACAATATACATCCTTGACATACTCCTTTTCCTATTTGGAACCAGTCTGTTGTTCCACGTCTAGTTCGAACTGTTGCTTCCTGACTTGCATACAGATTTCTCAAGAGGCAGGTTAGGTGGTCTGGTATTCCCATCTCTTTCAGAATTTTCCATAGTTTATTGTGATCCACACAGTCAAAGGCTTTGGCATAGTCAATAAAGCAGAAATAGATGTTTTTCTGGAACTCTCTTGCTTTTTCCATGATCCAGCGGATGTTGGCAATTTGATCTCTGGTTCCTCTGCCTTTTCTAAAACCAGTTTGTCTCCTTAGGTAAGTTTATTCCTAGGTATTTNATCTCTTTCAGAATTTTCCATAGTTTATTGTGATCCACACAGTCAAAGGCTTTGGCATAGTCAATAAAGCAGAAATAGATGTTTTTCTGGAACTCTCTTGCTTTTTCCATGATCCAGCGGATGTTGGCAATTTGATCTCTGGTTCCTCTGCCTTTTCTAAAACCAGTTTGTCTCCTTAGGTAAGTTTATTCCTAGGTATTTAATTCTTTTTGTTTCAATGGTGAATGGGATTGATTCCTTAATTCTTTTTCTGATTTTTCATTGTTAATATATAGAAATGCAAGTGATTTCAGTGTATTGATTTTCTATCCTGCAACTTTAATAAATTCACTGATTGGCTCTAGTAATTTTCTGATACTGTGTTTAGGGTTTTCTGTGTACAATGTCATGTCATCTGCAAACAGTGAGAGCTTTACTTCTTCTTTTCCAGTCAGGATTCATTTTGCTTGTCTTCTCTGATTTCTGTAACTAGGACTTCCAGAACTATGTTGAATAATAGTGGTGAAAGTGGACACCCTTGTCTTAGTCCTGATTTGAGGGGGAATGCTTTCAGATTTTCACCATTGAGAATAATGTGTGCTATAGGCGTATCATATATGGCCTTTACTGTGTTGAGGTAGGTTCCTTCTATATCCATTATTTGAAGAGTTTTAATCATAAATGGGTGCTGAATTTTGTCAAAGGCTTTTTCTGCATCTATTGTCATGTGGTTTTATCTTTCAATTTGTTAATATAGTATATCACATTGATTGATTTGTGTATATTGAAGAATCCTTGCATTCCTTGAATAAACTCAACTTGATCATGGTGTATAAGCTTTCTGATGTGTTGCGGAATTCTGTTTGCTAAAATTTTGTTGAGCATTTTTGCATCTATGTTCATCAATGATATTGGCCTGTAGTTTTCTTTTTGTGTGCTATCTTTGTGTGGTTTTGGTATTAGGGTGAGGGTGGCCTCCTAGAATGAGTTTGGAAGTGTTCCTTCCTCTGTAATTTTTTGGAGAGAGTTTTAGACGGATAGGCATTGCTGCTGCTAAGTTACTTCAGTTGTGTCTGACTCTGTGCGACCCCATAGACGGTAGCCCCCAGGCTCCCCTGTCCCTGGGATTCTCCAAGCAAGAACACTGGAGTGGGTTGCCATTTCCTTCTCCAATGCATGAAAGTGAAAAGTGAAAGTGAAGTTGCTCAGCCATGTCCGACTCTTAGCGACCCCATGGACTATAGCCTACCAGGCTCCTCCGCCCATGGGATTTCCCAGGCGGAGTACTGGAGTGGGGTAGGCATTAGCTCGTCTCTAAATGTTTGATAGAATTCTCCTATGAAGCCATCTGGCCCTGGGCTTTTGTTTTTTGGGAGATTTTTTATCATAGCTTCAATTTCAGTGCTTGTAATTGGGTTGTTCATAATTTCTATTTCTTCCTGGTTCAGTCTTGGAAGATTGAACTTTTCTAAGAATCTGTGCATTTCTTCCAGGTTATCCATTTTATTGCCATATCAATTTAGTTCAGTCACTCAGTCGTGTCCGACTCTTTACGACCTCATGAATTGCAGCACGCCAGGCCTGCCTGTCCATCACCAACTCCTGGAGTTCACTCATAGTTGTTGATAATAGACTCTTACAATCCTTTGTATTTCTGTATTGTCTATTGTAACCTCTCATTTTTCATTTCTAATTTTATCCATTTTATTGCCATATCAATTCAGTTCAGTCACTCAGTCGTGTCCGACTCTTTACGACCCCATGAATTGCAGCACGCCAGGCCTCCCTGTCCATCACCAACTCCTGGAGTTCACTCATAGTTGTTCATAATAGACTCTTACAATCCTTTGTATTTCTGCATTGTCTATTGTAACCTCTCCTTTTTCATTTCTAATTTTGTTGATCTGATTCTTCTCTCATTTTTCCTTGATGAGTCTGGCTAAGGCTTGTCAATTTTATCTTCTCGAAGAAACAGCTTTTAGTTTTATTAATCTTTACTATTGTTTCTTTCATTTCTTTTTATTTATTTCTACTTGGATCTTTATGATTTCTTTCCTTCTAATAACTTTTTTTTTTTCCAGCTGTTTTAAGTGTGAAGTTATCTATTGGATGTTTTTCTTGTTTCTTGAGGTAGGATTGTCTTGCTATAAACTTCCCTCTTAGAACTGCTTTTGCTGCATCCCATAAATTTTGAGCTGTCATGTTTTCATTGTCATTTGTTTCTAGTAATTTTTTTTATTTCCCTTTTGATTTCTTCAGTAACTTGTTGGTTATTTAAACATGTTGTTTAATCTTCATATGTTTGTGATTCTTACAGTTTTTTTCTTCTTGTGATGTCTAGTTTCGTAGTATTGTGGTCAGAGAAGATGCTTGATATGATTTCAATTTTCTTAAGTTTCCTGAGGTTTGATGTGGTCTATTCTGGAGAATGTTCTATGTGCACTTGAGGAAAAGGTGTTTTCATCTGCATTAGGATGTAATGTCCTAAAGGTATCAATGAGATTCATCTCATCTAATGTATCATTTAAGACTTGTGTTTCCTTATTAATTTTCTGTTTTGATGATCTGTTCATTGGTGTGTGTGGGTTGATAAAGTCTCCTACTATCACTGTGTTACTGCCAATTTTTCCTTTTATGCTGTTAGTTTTTGTCCTATGTATTGAGGTTCTGCTTTGCTGGGTGCATAGATATTTAAAATTGTTATGTCTTTCTCTGGGATTGATCCTTTGTGTAGTGTCCTACCTTATCTCTTGTAATCTTCTTTATTTTAAGGTCTATTTTGTCTGATATGAGGATCGCTACTCCAGCTTTCTTTCGGTTCCCATTTGCATGGAATATATTTTTCCATCCTCTCACTTTCAGTCTATATGTGTCTTGAGATCTGAAGTGGGTTCTTGTGGACAGCATATATATGGGTCTTGCTTTTGTATCCATTCAGCCAGCCTGTGTCTTTTGGTTGGAGCATTTAATCCATTTACATTTAAAATAATTATTGATATATATCTTCCTATTGCCATTTCCTTAATTGTTTGGTGTTGATTTTGTAGATCTTTTGTCTTCTCTTTTATTTCTTGATTATATAATTCCCTTTAACCTTTGGTGTAAAGTTGGTTTGGTGGTACTGAATTCTTTTAACTTTTGCTTGTCTGTAAAACTTTTTTCCTGTCTCCATCAATTTTGAATGAGATGCTTGCTGGGTACAATAATCTTGGTTGTAGATTTTCCCCTTTCAGTACTTTAAATATATCCTGCCATTCCCTTCTGGCCTGCAGAGTTTCTGCTGAAAGATCAGCTGTTAAGCGTATGTGGTTTTCCTTGTATGTTACTTGTTGCTTTTCCNTAGCTTCAATTTCAGTGCTTGTAATTGGGTTGTTCATAATTTCTATTTCTTCCTGGTTCAGTCTTGGAAGATTGAACTTTTCTAAGAATCTGTGCATTTCTTCCAGGTTATCCATTTTATTGCCATATCAATTTAGTTCAGTCACTCAGTCGTGTCCGACTCTTTACGACCTCATGAATTGCAGCACGCCAGGCCTGCCTGTCCATCACCAACTCCTGGAGTTCACTCATAGTTGTTGATAATAGACTCTTACAATCCTTTGTATTTCTGTATTGTCTATTGTAACCTCTCATTTTTCATTTCTAATTTTGTTGATCTGATTCTTCTCTCATTTTTCCTTGATGAGTCTGGCTAAGGCTTGTCAATTTTATCTTCTCAAAGAAACAGCTTTTAGTTTTATTAATCTTTACTATTGTTTCTTTCATTTCTTTTTATTTATTTCTACTTGGATCTTTATGATTTCTTTCCTTCTAATAACTTTGTTTTTTTTTTCCAGCTGTTTTAGGCGTGAAGTTATCTATTGGATGTTTTTCTTGTTTCTTGAGGTAGGATTGTCTTGCTATAAACTTCCCTCTTAGAACTGCTTTTGCTGCATCCCATAAATTTTGAGCTGTCATGTTTTCATTGTCATTTGTTTCTAGTAATTTTTTTTATTTCCCTTTTGATTTCTTCAGTAACTTGTTGGTTATTTAAACATGTTGTTTAATCTCCATATGTTTGTGATTCTTACAGTTTTTTTTTTCTTGTGATGTCTAGTTTCGTAGTATTGTGGTCAGAGAAGATGCTTGATATGATTTCAATTTTCTTAAGTTTCCTGAGGTTTGATGTGGTCTATTCTGGAGAATGTTCTATGTGCACTTGAGGAAAAGGTGTTTTCATCTGCATTAGGATGTAATGTCCTAAAGGTATCAATGAGATTCATCTCATCTAATGTATCATTTAAGACTTGTGTTTCCTTATTAATTTTCTGTTTTGATGATCTGTTCATTGGTGTGTGTGGGTTGATAAAGTCTCCTACTATCACTGTGTTACTGCCAATTTTTCCTTTTATGCTGTTAGTTTTTGTCCTATGTATTGAGGTTCTGCTTTGCTGGGTGCATAGATATTTAAAATTGTTATGTCTTTCTCTGGGATTGATCCTTTGTGTAGTGTCCTACCTTATCTCTTGTAATCTTCTTTATTTTAAGGTCTATTTTGTCTGATATGAGGATCGCTACTCCAGCTTTCTTTCGGTTCCCATTTGCATGGAATATATTTTTCCATCCTCTCACTTTCAGTCTATATGTGTCTTGAGATCTGAAGTGGGTTCTTGTGGACAGCATATATATGGGTCTTGCTTTTGTATCCATTCAGCCAGCCTGTGTCTTTTGGTTGGAGCATTTAATCCATTTACATTTAAAATAATTATTGATATATATCTTCCTATTGCCATTTCCTTAATTGTTTGGTGTTGATTTTGTAGATCTTTTGTCTTCTCTTTTATTTCTTGATTATATAATTCCCTTTAACCTTTGGTGTAAAGTTGGTTTGGTGGTACTGAATTCTTTTAACTTTTGCTTGTCTGTAAAACTTTTTTCCTGTCTCCATCAATTTTGAATGAGATGCTTGCTGGGTACAATAATCTTGGTTGTAGATTTTCCCCTTTCAGTACTTTAAATATATCCTGCCATTCCCTTCTGGCCTGCAGAGTTTCTGCTGAAAGATCAGCTGTTAAGCGTATGTGGTTTTCCTTGTATGTTACTTGTTGCTTTTCCCTTGCTGCTTTTAATATTCTTTCTTTGTGTTTAGTCTCTGTTAGTTTGATTAGCATGTGTCTTGGTGTGTTTCTTCTCGGGTTTATCCTATATGGGACTTTTTGAAACTCTTGGATTTGATTGACTATTTCCTTCTCCATGTTGGGGATATTTTCAACTCTAATCTCTTCACAAATTTTTTCATACCCTTTCTTTTTCTCTTCCTCTTCTGGGACCCCTGTAATTTGAATGTTGGTGTTTGATATTGTCCCAGAGGTCTCTGAGACTATCCTCAGTTCTTTTCATTCTTTTTACTTTATTCTGCTCTTCAGAAGTTATTTCCACCAGTTATCTTCTAGCTCACTGATTCATTCTTCTGCTACAGATATTCTTCTGTTGATTCCTTCTAGAGTATTTTTAATTTCAGTAATTGTATTGCTTGTCTCTGTATGTTTATACATTGATTCTTCTAGGTCTTTGTTAATTGATTCTTGCATTTTCTCCATTTTGTTTTCAAGGTTTTAAAAATTATCTTTACTATCATTATTCTGAATTATTTTTCAGGTAGTTTGCCTATTTCCTCTTCATTTATTTGGACCTTTGTGTTGCTAGTTTGTTCCTTCATTTGTGTAGTATTTCTCTGCCTTTTCATTATTTTTTAAACTTATTTTGTTTTAGGTCTCCTTTTCCCAAGCTTCAAGGTTGAATTCTTTCTTCCTTTTGGTTTCTGCCCTCCTAAGGTTGATCCAGTGGTTCATGTAAGCTTCTTATAGGGTGAGATTTGTGCTGAGTTTTTGTTTGTTTGTTTTTCCTCTTATCGGCAAGGCTGAGTGGGGTGGTAATCCTGTCTGCTGATGATTTGGTTTGTATTTTTGTTTTGTTTGTTGTTTAGCTGAGGCATCCTGCACAGGGTGCTACCTNTTTGATATTGTCCCAGAGGTCTCTGAGACTATCCTCAGTTCTTTTCATTCTTTTTACTTTATTCTGCTCTTCAGAAGTTATTTCCACCAGTTATCTTCTAGCTCACTGATTCATTCTTCTGCTACAGATATTCTTCTGTTGATTCCTTCTAGAGTATTTTTAATTTCAGTAATTGTATTGCTTGTCTCTGTATGTTTATACATTGATTCTTCTAGGTCTTTGTTAATTGATTCTTGCATTTTCTCCATTTTGTTTTCAAGGTTTTAAAAATTATCTTTACTATCATTATTCTGAATTATTTTTCAGGTAGTTTGCCTATTTCCTCTTCATTTATTTGGACCTTTGTGTTGCTAGTTTGTTCCTTCATTTGTGTAGTATTTCTCTGCCTTTTCATTATTTTTTAAACTTATTTTGTTTTAGGTCTCCTTTTCCCAAGCTTCAAGGTTGAATTCTTTCTTCCTTTTGGTTTCTGCCCTCCTAAGGTTGATCCAGTGGTTCATGTAAGCTTCTTATAGGGTGAGATTTGTGCTGAGTTTTTGTTTGTTTGTTTTTCCTCTTATCGGCAAGGCTGAGTGGGGTGGTAATTCTGTCTGCTGATGATTTGGTTTGTATTTTTGTTTTGTTTGTTGTTTAGCTGAGGCATCCTGCACAGGGTGCTACCTGTGGTTGGGTGATACCAGGTCTTGTATTCAAGTGGTTTCCTTTGTATGAGTTCTCACTATTTGATCTGCCTGGAATGCAGGAGACCTGGGTTCTATCCCTGTTGGGAAGATCCCCTAGAGAAGGGAATGGTAACCCACTCCAGTACTCTTGCCTGGAGAATCCCATGGAGGGAGGAGCCTGGTAGGCTACAGTCCATGGGGTCTCAAAGAGTCAGACAGGACTGAGTGACTTCACTTTCTCTTTCACTTTCACTTTCACTTTCACGGCATTGGAGAAGGAAATGGCAACCCACTCCAGTGTTCTTGCCTGGAGAGTCCCAGGGACAGGGAAGTCTGATGGGTTGCCATCTCTGGGGTCACACAGAGTTGGACACGACTGAAGTGACTTAGCAGAAGCAGCAGCAGGGTTAGCTCCCTGATAGTCTAGGATCTTGGAGTCAGTGCTCCCACTCCAAAGACTCAGGGCTTGATCTCAAGTTTTGTGTGATTCTATATATTCTTTTCCCCTAGTCAGATACTCCCGTCTGCTCTCACCTGGTGTCCTGCACACACTTCTGTGTCCGAAGGTGTATTTATGATGTATCTGTGGAGAGAGACGTACTCCACATCCACCTACTCCTCTGCCATCTTGTTCTTTTTCCTTCTCTACTTTTATCTGAGGAATTCTAGAAGATTTTCTGACTCACAAATTGTCATTTTCACTATCTTGTGTCTTGGCCATATTCTTTTTTGGATCCATTGTTGACTCCTCCAAAGCTTTAAATTATTCACATGCCAAAACAGCATTGATTTTCCCAAATCATCTGTGGTCTAAACAGGAAAACAACCCTATTCCCAGGTCACACTTTTCCATGTAAGCATGAAAGGAGGGACTTACCAACACACATCGCATAGAATCCTTCATAATATAGTTCCTGCCTCCATATAGCTGAAGTGAAGTGGAGTGAAGTCGCTCAGTCGTGTCCGACTCTTTGCGACCCCACGGACTGTAGCCTACTAGGCTCTTCTGTCCATGGAATTTTCCAGGCAATAGTCCTGGAGTGGATTGCCATTTCCTTCTCCAGGGGATCTTCCCAACCCAGGGAAGTGATAACCTTTTAACAGTAAGTAACAAAGATACTTTCACAAGAAATAAGCACATATATTTGAACAATATTAGAGATATTTAAAGTTATTCTGTGTTTTGGTTACAAGTGGTCTGTTTATCTTTTAAATCTAGTATGTTAGTGTGTCAGACAACTTATTTCATTTTTCTTACATAGTTTGAGAACCACTGTAGAACCAAACTCTGAAAGACTACCCTATGTTGAGAGGATTCAGTAGACTGTGTATGAAATTATTTGAATATAGTAGATTTTTAATTAAGTAAAAGGGTCATGTATGAGGTTTTATCTGAAACTCCAAGGGACCAGTCAGGGAGACGAATCTTTGAAGTAGTTGCAGATTTCTATACCAGCCCAGCCTCTTTCATCTCCACCTAATACAATGTGAGAGCCCAAGCTGGCTCATTCCTGCGCCTTCAGTCCCAATTCCTCAAGTGAAGTGGTACAAAAAAAAATTTATGTTGATTCATTCTAACTGTCCAAGGAAGTGCAAACACAACAGTAAGCAGAGGCTTGGCCATAGCTAGTAGCTTTGTTTGTTTGTTTTTACATACATGACTTTTTGTCCTTTCTAGCTTGAGATTCGTTAGGAAAAAAAAAATTGGATTTTGTTCATCACTGTATCTACAGGGATGCTTTGCACACAGTACACACTTGAAGAATGATTGTTGAGTTGAGTCCTTTTGGCCATATTATGCTCACTAAATACAATTATCTTAAATTAATCATCACTATGTATATTTTTTATCTAACCTCTTATTACTTCTGAAAGTATATAAACTCATACATAATTCCAAAACATAAAGCTGATGACTTTTTGTTTTATGATAACTTTTCTACTCTTTAATCAAATGTATGTTGTATAGACACTGCCTTAAAAGCAGCTACTGAAACACAGTATTATGTTACGAGTCCATCTGAAAAAAAAACAATTGTATTACTGTAACTCAGTTGATATTGGATAAGGAATGATTAAACCATCAGTTCCCTGGAGCTGCTTCTGAACTACTGTTGCTGTACTACAGAGGAAGTATTATGGTGGCTATATTTTGCACAATGAGGGGATTCATTTTTGAAGGGAACTCTTCCAAGCAAATTAGCTTTAAAATTGCATTCTCATCAGAAGTAGTAAACCTACAAGAGAATGCAGCCAGCAAAGGAAAACAGACTCAGAATTCTCAGGGAAACAGAAAGCTGAAGCCTCACAGTCTTTGCAACATTTTGCAGAATATACTGGAAAGAAGTGAAACTTCCAGCAGACAGCAAAACATACAACTTTTGCATTTAAAGTAGGTACTTTGAGACTAGGCATTAAAAAGAAAAATTAGACTTGGTAAGAGTTACTTTGAGTTGGGACAAAGGAAGCTTCATTCCCATGGAAGATCCTCTCAAATGAAAATATTGATGGCCAGTCTGGTCACGTGTTGTCCTCCTCTGTTTATTGAAGAAGAATTGGAGAATGGTCTCAAAAAACCAGGCATGTATTTTAGAACATTCCATATTGTAAAAGAGGAGAAGGGGTTGGCAGAGGATGAGATGGTTGGATGGCATCACTACCTCAATGAACATGAGTTTGGGCAAGCTCTGGAAGATGATGAAGGCCAGAGAAGCCTGGCGTGCTGCGGTCCATGCAGCTGCAGAGTCAGACACGACTGAGCAACTGAACAACAGCAACATATTGTAAACTACATATGTTCCTCATTATAGTGTTCATTTAGATCCTCATATAGTGTCCCTCATATAGAGTTCATTTTTCTTAATGAATCCTTTTGTTGCCTGCATAAAACCCTAAGGGGACAAACACCTTTCCTTGTTATTATAAATATATAACAGTTAACAAACACCTCTGGCTATTTTTATAAATATATAACAGACTAGAGCTATGGAAATTTCTAGTCAATATTAGTATGAGTGGTGTTAAACAATACCCCTTAAAGAATTCTGTCTAAATGAGGCTTCTTTCTTTCTGAATTCATTTTAGATGAATATAGGTTTAAAAAAAAAAAACAAAAACGACTGTTTTGAAATGAGTCTGAAGAAGCAGCAAATATAAAATTATTCCAAAAAGTCAAAAAGAAAAGTTATATATGATATAACCCCGAGGGAGTGTGTTGTGGAGAAAGAAACTCTGAGAGGGAAGCAAAATATGAGTTCTAGTCTTGACTCATCTCTAACTAACTATTTGGTCTTGGTTAAATTCCTTAGTCCATTGTGAATCCTTGTTTATCCCTTAAAGGTCAGAACAGACCACTATTGCGAGCACACTTGTCATCTTGAAAGCCACACTGTACCCCTTTTAGGTTGTCATTGGCACCAGTTCTTCCCCATTCTCAGGGCTCAGAAAGGTGCACAGATGACCCACACACTATTGTCAGATCTGAGCTAATTCAATCAGCTGCTCCTGACTAACATCATATTACCTTGGTCCTCCACTGTGCACCACCCCATATGAGGTTAAACAAGGGAAGATGCACTTTTGAAAATAAAACATTTTTGGCTTCATATAGTACCTTTGAGCCTTTAGCTGGTCTCCTGATGCCTGATTTGAAATTGTTAAAAAACCAAAAAAAAAAAAAAATGCATTTTGAGATAGAAACACACTAGTGAGACTTTGAAAAGGACCACTATTTGAAATGATGATTTATAATTCTAAGAATATGGAATTAGCAGTGTTTCCCAAATAGGTAAACAAGTATTATCTTAAAACATTTTTTGCTTGTACATTAGAATATGTTCAGCTGTGCGCTCTGTAAAAACAATTTTTCTTCCTAGAATAAAGACTTACTTCCTCCAACCCGAATAGACCCTAGATACCAACTTACTTGGATATTTTATCTATAAAACTAAAAGTTAAGTGTCTGGATATTTTAGACATGTTCATAAATATTTAAATTTAGGCTGCCAATAAAAAATTTAAAGCTTTTGACATAGAGATGTAGAAGCAACATCACATAGCTGAGGAAGAAGGGACTAAAAGATAATCTAATGTAAATATTTTAAGTCATAAAGGGGAAAACCCAGGATGAGAAAAAAAATTCTGATGTCCTCCATGAAGGCATTTTACACTCAGTACCTCAAAAATGTTGGTCTTTTGACTTATTGAACATTTTTTGAAGTTTAACATAATTACAGTCATTTCAAAGAACGTTTGTTACGTAACCTCAACTAACTGAAACAGATTTAAGAATCCGTAACTTAAAAAACTAGAATCAAAAGGTACAAATTTCCAATTATAAATTAAATAATCCTAGAATGTAATATATGGAATGATGACTACAGTTTATAATACTGTATTGCCTACTTGAAAGTTCCTAAGAGAGTAGATCTTACATGTTCTCATCCCAAGGAAAAAAAAAATGTAACTCAGAATGGTGATTGATGTTAATTAGACTGTTGTGCTGATCACTTGGCAGTATATGCAAATATTGATCATTATGATTTACACTTGAAACAAATGTAATATGTCAACTATACATCAATTAAAAAATGTAGTGCAAAGGATCCTTAATGAACTAAAATCAGCTCATTAAATACTAACATTAAACTGCTTCACTTAATCCACAGGTGATCCCTCAGTCCCTCCCTCAGAAACGTTTATAATTTTTTCAGGCTGTTATAATAATCTCACTTCTTATACTCTGCCATCATATTAGATTCAAAATAGCAAATACAGAAAGGTAAACTAAGCACATACTGTAAGAAAGTCGTGCAGTGAGTGTGCAGAAGTGATTAAAAAAGAACAGCTATTGCTCCTGCTTTCACGGAGGAAATAAGAGCATCCAACGGCACAAGGATACTAACAGGATGCCTGTTAGGATAGCTTCAGGAACCTGCAGAAAGACAGGATGAAAGGGAAAATAAAATTGTAGAGAAGTAGGTGCAAGGTTCCGAGTAGCATCGTATTCTTAGCTCTTTTAGCTTAATGTAACATTGCCCTGTATGTGTCAGGAGTTCCTAAGCACATTTTCCAAAACAATATTTTGTAGTATTTGACACTGTAAATGATGGACGAGGCTATTAAGAAAATACTCAATAAATTCTGTCCTCTAAAAAGGCAGGAAAATGTGGGTTGTGGTAGACATCTCTAATAACGTTCTCGTCCTGAGCCAGGTATGAGTTTAAAATAGAGGTTCAGGGATATTTGGTTATGTCTGAGGAATCGCACAGTGTTAACACACTATATGCATTAAATGGAGCCCTAAGCAAAGAAAGATGTAGCCAGGTACAACACACTGACTCAACAACAAGCCTCACATGGCAAACTAGGTACCACTCTTAAGTCACTTCTTTGTACATTCCATTGCTCATTGCAAATTACATAGCCACATCTAACTTGATGGGGTGTGAAAGTACAGCACTACCTTATGCCTATAAAGAGGAGAGGCAGAAAGATTGGTAAACATCTGTACTTTGTCAGATAATTCCAAGTGTTAGTATAGTGTGGATGTAGAGAGAAAGCCTCATGTGGTGGCAGGAGTGCAGACTAGAACTGCTAATCTAGAGGACAATCTGGGAGCATATACTTAAATAAAGTGTGTATATTGTCCATCAATTCCTCTAGGTGAAAGTGAAAAGTGTTAGTTGCTCAGTCATGTCCGACTCTTTGTGACGTCATGGACTGTAGCCCACCAGCTCCTCTGTCCAGGGGATTCTCCAGGTAAGAATACTGGAGTGAGTTGCCATTCCCTTCTCCAGGGGATCTTCCTGACTCAGGGATTGAGCCCTGGTCTGCTGTACTACAGGCAGCTTCTTTACTATCTGAGCCACTAGGAAGCTGGTGCAAATAAATCCTCACACAGGACCACAAAGGGATATGATCCCTCCTGCATAGCAGTACTAGTTGAGATGGTGATGAGTTGGCTGCAATCTGTGTATCTATCACTGGCAGTGGCTGGGCAAAATGCTGTGTTTACACATGCTGGGGTACTGTACAACAGTCAGAAACAACAGACTAATTGGACATACAGCAAACATGAAAGCATAGTGACAAGGAAAAAGAAATAGTTGGACTATATGGTCCAAAATGACATTTGTTCAAAATAACAATATACATTTCAAAGACATAGTTACAAGATCAAAAGAATGTGCATTAAATACATTAGAATTATAAACTGTGAAGAGGAATGGAGTGAGTAATGGAGATGAAGGGATGTGTGTAGATATGAATAAATTTGAGGAGGACTTTGTGATGGAAGTGATTAAATCAATGGCCTGGAATTAAGATGCAACAAAACAAAATAAGCAAGCAAAATAAATAAAACTTGAAGAAGTTATTTCAGCTAAGGTGTATAGAAATCTCAATGCAAATATCATTGTTTTAGGGTTCCTCTCTCTGTTGTAGGCTTTCCTGGGGCTTTGGCACAATAAATGTGTAGGCATCCATCAACGAGGCCCTGGAAGAGCAGCAGTAAAGATCTTAATACTCAAAAACGCCAGAATGGAATACCCAGTGGGATCCACACTTCCATCCCCACCCCCAGCAGAGACTGGAGCTAAGGAAAAGGGAGAAGGCAAAGCCCATTTTGGGCTATAGGGTTAATGGCATAGTGGTGTCACCATCTGGCAAAAATGTTGGGAGTCCAGTGGGGCAGGGTCAGGGGACAGCCAGTGAAGAAGCAGTCCCGGGGCAGGAGATATGGCACTTTCCAATAGAGTTCAAGGAAGGGTGCCGCATCTGCTAGAGCAGCATCAAAACTATGTGAAATGTTTCTGGAGATACCTAGAATTTAATGTCAAAAACTACAGAATGGGTGGTTAGAACTATAGGACATCAGCAGAAGGGGATAAAGGAGTCTGTAAAACTCAGATATCTCATCGTCTCGGGTAAATTTAGACTATAAGTAGCTAATACAAAAATGTTGGTGTAAAAGGAATATATTTAAAGTAGCCAGAAAAATCCCCTTACATAAAATTTCTCATTTTATGACAACATTCTGACCATAAATTCAATTGGTTAAATGTTTCAATTAATTCATCCCAACCTTTCAATGAGATGGGAAGGTGTGATCAAGGCAAACTAACAGTCAGCGTGTTGGAGATTACACTGATGTTCTCTTTTCCTGAGAACATAAATATAGGCAAGCTGAATATCTGTCTCCAGATAGCTCTTCAGAAAGGAAAGAGGTAGAAACAGCATCAGGAAACTTTGTCAGGAAAAAGAAAAAAAGAGATTGGATTAATCCATTCTGTATGTCAAAGATAATTAAGAATCTCAAAATCACACTGAGGCTGACAACTTCAGTGACACGATGAATAGGTCCATTATTAACACTAAGATGAAATAAATAAGAAAGGATGTTTGGAGAAAAATAATATAATTTCAGTTTTTGAAAAAAAAAATCATGAGTACTCAGGCTCAGAATATCCATAAATTGAGAAGATAATTGAAAACACAGGGAGAGATGTCAAAGGGGAAAGGTATTACTTGGAAATGATAAGCTCAATTCCTTGGATACTTGCTGCCACCACAGAACCTGATACTGAAAGTTGGGGGACAATGTCTCCAATTTGCCAAATATGTAATTACATGTGTGATTAAATATATAATATACTTGTCTACAAATTCAGCATTACAGGCTTAATGTATATATGAAGAGTAGGAGAGTGATGGGAGGAAAATGAGAAATGGAACAGAAGAAAAAGGATTTCACCATAAGTCAACTATTGGAGGTCCTTTGGCAAAGAGCTGTGGCTCTGACCTTCAATACTTTGGACTGTAAAATGGAAATAATGACACTATATTAGAGTTACTAATAACTCTAATGAAATCACGTTTTATGATTTTTTCCTTCAGTCAAAATATGAGACAAAACATTACTTATTGATATAATTCATAGTATTTCTTTTCCTACAAACTGTATTTAGTGAGATGGACAAATTGTAGGATTGTCTACAGCAAAGCCCGAGAGCATTCAATAAGCCAAATCCTAAATAATATACTATAACTGATGTTGCCTATAACAGTTAACAAACATTGATCCTGTTAAAGAGACTGGAAAGAAGAGAAAGGAAAAGTCAGGAAAAGTGTTTACACCAGACATCCAAAGGCAAATCACTGATAAAATGTCCTAATTCTTGAGCCAGAATATAATTATAAAAGGGAGCTATAAAAATATATTTTTTTAAATCTGAGACGTATTTGATTTTTGACTTTTCACATGAAACTTTGAAATCATATTAACACTTAAAGTTGAAAATTTACATTTCAACAGATCCTGAATATGAAGTAAAGCATCATATTTTAAAAATGCATGTTTGCTAAAGTTGCACTTTTTTAAAAAACAGACCATATGTTAAGCAGTATGTCCCAAGATGAAAATCAGTAGAACCAGTGATCTTGATAACTGCTAACAACAGAATTAACTGTGAGGACAATCCAGCAGATTGTAGAGAAATTTGCAGTAATAATAATATCAATAAGAACAACAATGACAACTTCATTAAAGCTAATTGGATTGGTTACCATATTAATTATACATTTCAGAGAAAACAAGGTATGAATGAAATACCTTGACCCATTACATTCCACCTGCATGAAATTCTGATTGTGACCCACGAAATCCCACTGGGTTGCACCTCTGTACTTTCCTGATCGTCATCACCTATCACTATCACCTTTCCTCTCTCATTCCAGCAGTAATGGCCTCACTCTTTGTGTACTATACTCTTTTTGTTTTCCAGAAATTTTGAGCACTCTGTCTGCCATGATCTTCCTCCCATGCTTTACCTCACTAACTCTGACTTATTCTCATTTTATCTCAGTCTCTTCTTTATTGAAACTATCCATATTCCTCCAAATTTGGCTGGATGCTCCTATTCTCTCAGGGTGTCTGATGTGTTTCTTGCTAGCACTTATTTTTATGCTTATTAATGCCTGTTTCTCCTACAAAGTAATAAGTTCCTTAAGAATAAGTCCACATATTTTTTTTCATTATTTTATCCCTAGTACCTAATGACAGGCTTGCATTTAATAGGCAATTTATAAATATTTATTAAGTAAAGAACTAAATATTTAGTCTCTAAATAGCAGAGACCCCATACAATTCTCAACTTACATGTAAATTAATCTATCCATTCCTTCAGGTGAATCCAGGTGCTAAAAATCATTGCATAATATTTATTTTCGTGATCATTTTAAACTCGCTATATGAAATCCATGGTAGAAAGGAAATGACACAGTTTATGTTCAAATAACACTTTCACTCAGTGTATAGAACACATAAAGACAGGTTGCTCCCTTTTCTGTTTATACTTACTTCCCACCTTGGTTACCTGTGATGGGAAAGTATTCTTGTACATAGCTGACGATAAAGTTGTCCTGATGTTTCAGCTTCGTTTTTATTTTTGTTTGTATTTGGCATATGTGCATGTACATGCATTTGTATATGAGATACGTTAGATAGATAGATACATGCATACATAGAAAAACCATCTGTGATAAGCTCTTACAATGATTTCCAAAAGGCAATTTGTACTTTCATTTGTTTGAAACTCAGAAATTCTCATAGCAGTTAGCACATAAGAACTAATCAATACCTGGCTTCCCTCTGAAGATCTGCTCCTGAGTTTTATTATATTGTGGAGCCATCATGCTCAGATTAAAGTAAGATGCCCAATTTAATGGGCATGCTCTAGTTTTCAAGCCGTATCAGCCATGCTGGTACAAGAGCTCCTTTAGAGAAAGGAGTGACAATTATATAGCTCCAGCACCATGTTTCATAGTGGTGAATCATTAGGAATATTTAGACTTGTGAAGTTTTAAAAAAATGTCATGAATGAAGCAGAGTTGAGAAACTCTTCAGTTGAGCTGAATCCCTTATGGTTTGAAAATAAATAAGGGAAAGCAGCATGGTGAAGCAGTATCTACTTAAGAGTCCAGATTTAGCTGAATCCCAATGTCAGTTTCTTAATAGCTGCATGACTTTAAGTATCAATACATTTTTTACCTCTCTGAGCTTTACTTGCTTTTATGAGCTATATAGAAATGACCTTATGGAGTTCTTCTTAAAAGACTTACTGCTGCTGCTAAGTTGCTTCAGTTGTGTCCGACTCTGTGCGACCCCATAGATGGCAGCCCACCAGGCTTCCCCATCCCTGGGATTCTCCAGGCAAGAACACTTGAGTGGGTTGCCATTTCCTTCTCCAATGAATAAAAGTGAAAAGTGAAAATGAACTCGCTCAGTCGTGTCCGACTGTTAGCGAGCCCATGGACTGCAGCCCACCAGGCTCCTCCGTCCATGGGATTTTCCAGGCAAGAGTACTGGGGTGGCCTGCCATTGCACTAGTGCCTAGCAATATAGGTTTACCTATAGTTTTCATTTAAACTTCCTGTAAAGTTGTGTTAACATCCTCAGCTTATAGTGAAATTCAAAGGTGTCAAAGCCACACGACCAATAACTGTCAGAGCGAATAGTATTGAATGGGATCTTTAGGGGCCTCTATCAAAACTATGGGAGTCTGATTTGCTGTTGCACAGTTGCTGAAGCTTCAGACCAACTTCCAGCAACCCTGGATCAACAGATGATTCTCAGTGATCTCTGACCTTGACCTTCTTGCCTTAACTGTTGCAGCACTGTGATTGTTTGCCATGGGAAGTGCCATGTGATTCCTTATCTACAGGGCCAGTTCAGTTTCTCCAAACATGAGGTGAATAGAACAGGGACTCTCTCTCTGAATATGGTGTGCTAACAGTCCTCATAGTCGTCCTTCTACCTGTACGTTGGGCAAATTGTAGAATTTATTTTAATTTACATAAAAAGCATGTAATGTCCTTTGGATTTTGAGCTTATCATACTTAAAAGTGCTCAGTGAGATGGGCATGTACACACTGCTATTTTTAAAATGGATAACTAACAAAGCCCTACTGTGTAGCACATAGAAAATCTGCTCAATGTTACGTGATGTCCTGCATGAGAGGGGAGTTTGGGGGAGAATGTATGGCTGAGTACCCTCACTGTTCACCTGAACCTATCACAACATTGCTTGTTAATTGGGTATACCCCAATACAAAATAAAAAATTTTTTAAAAAGTGCTTGAGGCCTAGGCACACCTCTTCACCATGCCTGCTTGCCTGCACACTCATTCACTCTGGCCTAGCAGAGATGCTGTGTGTGACAGACGTAGAACAGAGTGAGAGACCAGTAATGCAGGTTAACTCTGGGGGAAAATAAAAACGTAAAGTTCTGAATATATATAAAATGTTCAGAGTATGTATTAAACATATAAGGAAGGTGGCCCGGGTGTCTGAACAACTACTTGTAAGTCTTGCTTCCATCACATATTAGTTGTTTCATTTCGTCCAGTTGCAAAACATCAGCCTGCTCCCTTACTGTGAAGTATCCATACTGATACCGTCTTAGCCCATCTTTCTAATGGTGTTAATGGTAAAGTTCAAATGAAATAGCATGAGACGGTGGGAAAGGGTACAATTCCCATATCATTGTTTTGATTTTATTCTACAAGCTCTCTTGTTTTAGGCAATATGTTCCAAAACGTGTTTGGCAGAACACAAGGAAAGTTAAGAAAAGTGATGGGAGCTAAACCTATAAGGGGTTTTGTATTAGAATATGTTTGGAAATTCTGGGTTAAATAAAGTTAACCCTTCATTTCATAACTTCTCAGAACTTCTGATGGACTAAGGGAAACCTCCAGAAGGGGAAAATGTGATTCAGTACTTTCTCAAGTTTATTTAACCTCATACCTTTTAGCTTTCAAAATTAGTATTACTCTAATATATATTTTGGGAAACAGCTCTAATGGATAAATACTATGTTGAAGTTTGGATTTTCAGATGAAAGCTTTTCTGTATTTTATAATAAGAGCTGCCTCATACTGAGTATATTTTATGTGCCAAGAACTGAACTAAATGTTTTACATCTTATAAGATGACTTAATTACTTAAGAATCATTTGAATTGCATTTCTTATGCCCCTCTTAAAAGTGCATGAAATGAAACTTAGAGAAGTTAAGTAACTTAACCAAACTAATGAATCCCAAGGCCAAGATTCAAATTCAAACCAAAGTCCATGGCCTTGTTCACTGCTGAGTATTTGGTCAAATGACTGGATAGATGAGTCATGTGATCATATATGAGATTTATTTTTCTCATTTTCATGAATATAATTGACATACATCACTGTATAAAGTGTATAGCATGATGGTTTGACTTACACGTATTATGAAAGTATTACTGCAGTATGTTCAGTTCAGTTCAATTCAGTTCAGTCGCTCAGTCGTGTCCGACTCTTTGCGACCCCATGAATCACAGCACGCCAGGCCTCCCTGTCCATCACCAACTCTTGGAGTTCACTCAAACTCATGTCCATCGAGTCGGTGATGCCATCCAGCCATTTCATCCTCTGTCATCCCCTTATTCTCCTGCCCCTAGTCTCTCCCATCATCAGAGTCTTTTCCAATGAGTCAGCTCTTCGCATGAGGTGGCCAAAGTACTGGAGTTTCAGCTTTAGCATCAGTCCTTCCAATGAACACCTAAGACTGATCTCCTTTAGAATGGACTGGTTGGATCTCCTTGCAGTCCAAGGGACTCTCAAGAGTCTTCTCCAACACCACAGTTCAAAAGCATCAATTCTTCGGCACTCAGCCTTCTTCACAGTCCAACTCTCACATCCATACATGACCATTGGAAAAACCATAGCCTTGACTAGACGGACCTTTGTTGGCAAAGTAATGTCTCTGCTTTTAAATATGCTATGTAAGTTGGTCATAACTTTCCTTCCAAGGATTAAGCGCCTTTTAATCTCATGGCTGCAATCACCATCTGCGGTGATTTTGGAGCCCCCAAAAATAAAGTCTGACACTGTTTCCACTATTTCCTCATCTATCTGCCATTAAGTGATGGGACCAGATGCCATGGTCTTAGGTTTCTGAATGTTGAACTTTAAGCCAACTTTTTCACTCTCCTCTTTCACTTTCATCAAGAGGCTCTTTAGTTCCTGTTCACTTTCTGCCATAAGGGTGGTGCCATCTGCATATCTGAGTTTACTGGTATTTCTCCCGGCAATCTTGATTCCAGCTTGTGCTTCTTCCAGTCCAGCATTTCTCATGATGTGCTCTGCATATAAATTAAATAAGCAGGGTGACAATAGACAGCTTTGACATGCTCCTTTTCCTATTTGGAATCAGTCTGTTGTTCCATGTCCAGTTCTAACTGTTGCTTCCTGAGCTGCATAGAGGTATGTTTAGTTAGTACCTACCCATCAACTCATATAGACACAACAAATTAGAGTTTACTTGTAGCTTGCTTCCTCCTGGCACACTGCACAGAAAAGCTTTGACAAGATATCTACATATTAGTCACACTGCTTTTCCTTTAGTGGAAAAGCCCCTGCCAGGCTGAAGACTTTTGTCATTGATCCTTTTAACATCAGGGACACCTGCTGAGTAATGAGGATCTGCCAATGATCCCTCAGTAGTTCCCAAGGTTTCTGTTTTCCTGACTGAAGTATTCCAAAAATCAGGGATGATAACAATGTAAAGTTCTCAGCTTATTCTGGAATGTTCCAAGTAATTAGAAAATATTTCTGAGAATAATGACATTTTTAATGAGGACTTTTTTTTCATGTATCATGGTTTAAAGTATTCAAATTACCATGCACATACACAGGTCCTTTCACATTTTCTATCCTACTTGTCTTCCAGGAGTACTTTGTTGCAGCAGTCCTAGGATATTAATACAATAACCCTGTCAAGACTTGCTTGATTAGGTGGATCCATATTAAATGCTACTTTTTAAGCCAAAGTAGTCAAATAATGGCCATTTCAAAAGTGAAAGTTAAGTCGCTCAGTCGTGTCCGACCCTCAGCGACCCCAGGGACTGCAGCCTTCCAGGCTCCTCCGTCCATGGGATTCTCCAGGCAAGAGTACTGGAGTGGGGCGCCGTTGCCTTCTCCGATTTCATAAGGTTGCTGCTAAGTCGCTTCAGTCGTGTCCGACTCTGTGCAACCCTGTAGACGGCAGCCCACCAGGCTCCGCCGTCCCTGGGATTCTCCAGGCAAGAACATTGGAGTGGGTTGCCATTTCATAAGGTTAGCTGATAAATATTAGCTATATAGTAGACATTTCTGTGGCTTGTTATCTACAAAAGAGGGTTCACAATTTAAGGAGAGAAAGAAGTTTCACAAACTTTAAATCATAATACTATACAGTCTTTCTTACATGAGGCATGAGAAGAATGTAAAAACATGTTCTACTATATTACTGTATACATTGTTTTGTAAGTACTTAACTTTCAGCACCATAGAAATGCATCTTATAACTTTGTATTACTTAGAGATTTATTTTTGAGCTACTTACTTGACCAATTTCATATGAAGTAAATAGTCTTTACATTTTTCTGGGTCTGACATCATGATTTATTTTTCTGATTATTGGTCTTCTTCCTTCACCCAATGAACCTGAAATTCTCTTAGTATATTTTTAAAATCTGAAAATATCTTTACTTATGGATATCTAGTGTACTGAGTTGTTTATTTATAACTGTGTAATATACAAATGACATTGCATAGCATACTGAGTGTTAGATATGTAATTTTCTAAGAATAAAGCCTTCAAGATGTAGCTACCATAGAAATTGATTGTAACTTTCAAAGGCAGAATGAGCAAGATTATACAGACCATCTTGTCATGGGTCCAGACATGTTACTGCTCCCAGTAGTGATGCAATGACAGTTTGAAATAGCATTCACATTAACTGGGTGCAAATTAAAGTGGACTTTGAATAAATGAAAGTAATTGGGGCATTCATTCATTAATATTTATTATTTCCTGATAAAAATGTGGAATATCTAGGCCATTTTCCCAAGATATGCTGAAATACTATTTAAAAAGTGACATATCCTTTAAAACCTATTACAAAGACTAACCAAACTTAACATTAAAGATATTTTCTTTGTTTCATCTAATTCCCACCAGCTTTAATTTAAGCTTCTTTTAGTCAGTCTGTTCTTTCTCATATTTTAATTGGTGTTCACAAAGGATATTCTTAACATGGATTTCCGAGGAACCAAAGTCCCACTCAAGGAAGTTCGGAGGCTTGAATGCTAAAGGAAAACTCCAAAGGAACAGTGCAAATAGCAAGATTGCAATTATATTAGAAGATTATAAGATAGAAGAAAGAACAAATCATAAAATCTGAAGGAAGAATCATAACATTCTTGAACTTGGCATAGAATGTTGTTTATTTTTATGTATCACTTCTCTATGACATCTTAGTAAAGGGGACAATTTAAAATTTTGTGCCTATGGATAAAATTTGAAAAATTCTGCCTTCAAATACAATCTAAACAATGTTTTTTTAAAAGGCTTTTTGGAAACAGAAGTGAATGAGATTCTACAGCTTGCCAAGAAGAGTTACTTTCTGGTGTCTTCATCACTCTTAAGATTTTTTTTTGTGTGTATGTCTCATATTGTATTTCCTAAATCTAGTTGGAATTTGGAGAAGTATTGAAATCTTCAGAGATCAAAGAATTAAACAAAACAGGGATTAAGGGTTTTGATCATACAAATTGACCCATTATCTTTAAGAATGTTTTGGGAATTTGAATTTTTCAAGAACAAATGCTCTTCAGAGCATTGTGGAAATATGCATTGGTTGAGTTTGAAAATATATCTCTTTATTGTGAGGATCTATAAAAACCAGGATTGAACAATCTTAAATAATCCTCCTCTGAAGATTAAAGAAAAACAAATTTAAAGTTATTTAACCAGCAAGACCCATTCT
Source organism: Oreotragus oreotragus (assembly GCA_006410675.1). NCBI lineage: Eukaryota > Metazoa > Chordata > Mammalia > Artiodactyla > Bovidae > Oreotragus > Oreotragus oreotragus. The sequence continues at coordinate 402,707 of SJYX01015665.1, forward strand.
AAAAGAGAAAATGACCCTTATAGATTTAAAAGCATTTACACATTACTTTAAAAATATAATTGGCACAAATAGCATTATTAACATGTAAAATTAAGTCTCCAGTTCTCCTTTAAAACTCTTTCAATAGAACAAAACAAAGCAAAATATGACCACTCTCAACCAACTGTGACTTTTACTAACTTCTTTTTCTAAAGCTGCAGTTTAGAAGGAAAAGCTGTAGAAATATTGCTTTCCTTTGGTGGAATTTTGGACACTTGGCTAAGTACAAATAGTGATATTTTAGTATTTAAAGATAAACATAACTAAAATTGTAAATGCTCAGTATATATCAAAGATGAGTTACCTTAAGGTACTCAGACTTTTTTCCAGTTTTGTACTGTCATAACAGTTTTAAAAATTAGATTTAAAATATATTCATTTGAGAACTGACTATAAATATATGAATAAATTTGATAATCTTTCCCGGTAAAATTATGTGTGGGAATGATTTGGGCTTGGAAATCCAAAATGGGTTATCCTAGTCTAACCTGACACTTTAGATGTGATTAAACTGAGGCTCCATCATTGACAAATCTGAAAATGTGACACCAAGGTCCTGCTTTTCTGCCTAGTACTCTTTCCCTCTCACACACTGCCTCCACCTACACATAAATACTAAAGACAATATTATTTAACTTGACTCCCTTTTTCTTAAAGTAAATGCTTTAAAACTTCAAAAGGGTAAGCTTTTTATTTCCTTAACACCTCTCTCCTTGCCCAGAAGATATGAGCCAAGAAGAAAATGTCACAATGCATGCTCATAAGAGAAGCATGCTATAGATCAAATGTGAATAAAATGTGCATTGTTTCTTTTCAGGATTTGAGCTCAAGACAAAACTCAGTAAGGCACTGATCTGCTTTTAAGTCTTTATTCATTACAGTGATATACTAAAATAATAAAGGTCAAAATGGTGACATTCCCATAAAAAGCTCCTCAATGGGATGCATTAAATTGATATTACAAGGCTAGAAAAATATACAATTGTTATATGGGAAATGTAATATTTAAACAATGCTTTTAGGAAACTCTAGATAAAAAATAAATCAAGGTAACCAACTTAGTAGAGGACCTAGGAAATTACTTAGTGGCTATTAACTATTCCATTGTAATTAATAAGTCTTTTCTATTGCAATTAGACATTTGTCAGTGGTCATGATGCCAATACGAATATTACCCTCTCTCCTCTGGTCTTATTACCTATCTGATCAAGTAAGAATGGCTTATTTATACAAAAAGTTTTCAGAAAGAGAGATATGAGATATTACTCATTTGTTTTTGTATTTCACTCTCAAAGGATAAAATGGAAAATCAACTATGTTTTTGTTTGGAGAAGACTAGAAGGGAATAATTGGAGCCCTTAATATTTGGCTTTTTTATTTTCTTCTAATTTTTTTTCACGAGATGGCTATAATTGTAGGAAATTGAAAATAAAATGGCACAGAACTTCAGAGTTTTCTGATTTATAAATGCATTTTAAGCTGGAGAACTTTTTCCCAAAGAAAATCTTAAGCATAGCTCTGATATACAACAAAAGTAAATATTGAACATTTATCTCTAAAATGGATTGGGAGAGATCAGAGCCCAGGAAAATCTGATTTCTGTCTCTGTCCAGCATTGGCACCTTTGCAGAATCCCAGGGCTGTACAGAATGCATCTTTAAAAGTGTGGGTGAGAATCATACAAAAGACTAAGTGAATAAGTGGAGGACACAGTCTACAACTGTCACTTCTTTGAGAGGCTAATAAAAATTGTTTATGTGAGAGAAACAAGTCCTTAGGAAACCTGGTGCATAGAGATAGAAATTTGAGTTCAAATGGCTTAAAGCTTTTGACTAAACCTAGAAATGAAAATGAACTTAAAAGAAACATTTTAAATGAATTAGTACATATCATGGTTACATCAAATTTAGAAAGAATGGTTAATGAGAATAGGAATCACTAGCTACTTTAATAGTTGTTCAATAAGATGTTCCTCTGTAATCAAATAATATGGATTTTTTTGAAGATTATTTGTTTGGAATTCTCTGTGTCTGAAAATAATTGGATAGGACAAAAAAAAAAAAGCTTAAGTTCTTAATATTGGCAAATATTTTGCAAATACTTTTTATCTGTAGACCAAAAAAAGGCCAAACTATAAGACTAAAAATAATATGTGTCAATGAAGAATCAATCTTAATATCTATATTAAATCATTGATTGGAATATACAGTCTTTCCTTGTTAAAAAGGGAATAAATATCTTTTCCACATTAGGAATGAGTTATATTAATTGGGGCTTCCCAGGTAGCACATGTGGCAGAGAATCTGCCTGCCAATGCAGGAGACACAGGAGACCCAGGTTCAGTCCCAGGGTCAGGAAGATCCTCTGGAGAAGGAAATGGCAACCCACTCCAGTATTCTTGCCTGGAAAAATCTCATGGATGGCAAAGCCTGGCAGGCTACCATCCATGTGGTTGCAGAGTTGGACATGACTGAGCGGAAGCAGCAATACTACTGCCTGACACCTCACGGTCATGCCACTTCATATATTAATGGAAATTCTTAATGTATTTACTAAATTTGATGAGAATATTGGTTAGGTCTTAGAAAGATCTGTGTTATGTTACTTTTCTCCAAAAAAAAAAAAAAAAAAAAAAATGGTGGAAGAGAAGCTATGTTCCTTAGTATCCATTCCCCATTTTTCCAAATCTTAAAATATTTAATTTGGTGAGCAGGACACATGGCCATTTAACTAAAGACTGTATTTTCTATTCTCCCTTGCAGTCAGCAACTGTGTTTGGGGTCATGGGGGGAACTGAAAAATGTATGTGCAATTTCTAGATTATTTCCTTGAAGATAAAGTTGCTGTCTCAATACATCCTTATTTTTCCTATTCTTGGCCAAGCACATCGCCTAGAGCAGATCTTAGACCCAAAGATGGAAGCCATATTTTGATGATGGTATAGCCACCTGATCAATCAGAGATTGATAAGAGAGTCTATTCTTCTAGGTCAAGATCTTGTATTTTGAGGTTTCTTTGTAATAAATCTTTAACCTATGCCTTAGCTAATAAAGAAATTGGTGTCATAAGTAGTGTGCTACCATACAAAAAAAATATGTAGCATTATTTTAGCCATTGAGTTGCAGACTACAAGGACACAAATCTCGCAGGGAAAGCTAATGACTTTTGTGATGGCATGGCAGCCTATTTAGTAAAACTATCAATTTTAGTAAAGAATAGAAGGTCATACCTTCAAATTCGGTTGCAGTAAGGGAGATTAGGAAAAGGCTAAATATTTGTCTATATTAGCTGCCTTTTGATACTTAAAAGTATCAAGAAATACAGAAAGAAAAGCTTGAATAAGGATTGCCAGTGTTCGAGTAGAGATGAAAAGGAATAGACCTTGCTAAGAGAGTCCCTGACAGAACTCTGAACATTAATTTGACCGCATATAGATATCCTTTTTAAAAAGGCAAATCCATTGTTTGTATGTAAAATAAGATATATAGCAGAAGATGACTTTGCAATAGACGGAATGTTTGGGTCCCTCCAAAATCTGTATGTTGAAACCCAATGCTCAGTNAGAGAGTCCCTGACAGAACTCTGAACATTAATTTGACCGCATATAGATATCCTTTTTAAAAAGGCAAATCCATTGTTTGTATGTAAAATAAGATATATAGCAGAAGATGACTTTGCAATAGACGGAATGTTTGGGTCCCTCCAAAATCTGTATGTTGAAACCCAATGCTCAGTGTGATAGGATTGTGAGACGGGAAGGAGGTCTTTGAGAAATGATTGCCACGATCATTGTCTAGAGAATGGCGCCCTAGACAATGAAAAAAGAGACCATCAGAGAGCCCCTTTTCTCCCTCTGTCATATGATGACTTAAGAAGATCGCTGTCTATAAACCAGTATGCTCTTACAAGACACCGAATCTGCTGGTGCCTTGATTTTTAATTTCTCACCTTTCAGAACTGTGAGAAATAGATGTTTTTTAGTTTAAGCTCCCCACCTAATCTAAGGTGTTTATGTTATGCTAACCTGAGCAGACTAAGACTTGCTCAGAGGTCTTCTCAATAACCTCCCACTTATATTTCATAGCCAGATAATAGGAGCTCTGACCACTTGCATAGGTCAGATAAAACTGCAGTAGCTTCTCACTACAACCTATAAATTATCTCGGAAAGATAGTCCTTAGAACAGAAACCAGAGTGAGGAATCTTCAAGTCTAAGACTATTCAGGAAAGATCATCAAGTATTATAATTTTTATATGGAATCTGATTGGAAAACAAATAGAAGCTTCACAAAATTTGAGGGGAATGAATATAGCTTTAAAAAAAAAAAGCCACAAGATTGTCCAACAAGCAAGACCTTAGGTTCCCAAGTGTGCATCAGCCAAAGACGTAAATTATATAGCCTACAAAGAAAGCATACCCTCCAAAACTCACTTTGGTTTTGGCCAAAATCACAGTGTATAACATTCCACGGAAGACTTCAAGAGGGATCCAGATGTTGTGAAAGAAAATGACCAAGAGAGTGATCCAAAAAGAAGCAGGGAGAGCTAAGCAATATATTTCAAAGTTCCTACACACTAGGATCTAGCAGTTATGGACCACTAAGTGCTTCATGTTTTCTATTTTTATCTTCATGAATGAGTGATTTTTTACTCCACTGCTGAGTATTAGATGACAAGGCTGAGTGAGGAAAATAACTTGTCTCTTAGTTTATTTATAGATTAGGGATCACAAGAAGAGGATGGCACTTAAGAGATTATGGGCTTCAAACTAGATGTGGAAAATCCATGAGCCACAGGTGACTCTACTAAGGATGATGAATATGTTCTGTGTGTCCAGCAAAAGGATATGCCAAGGGGCAGAATTTTGTAGGCAACCCCCCACTATCTCTTCTGCTTTTATCTCCTTTAGCAGTCCATGAACGTTGAAGGCACAAGGCTAGACAAAATGATACACAGAAAGAGATCAGGTTTCCTGAAAGTGCGAGCAACTAGGGTGGCCACATGATTAAGTTTGGGCTGTAGATTATGAATGAATGTTAGATGTGGATGAATATATGAATGTTGAAAACTGTCCCTAAATACAGGGGAAATATGCTAAAACTAAAAAAAATATATATATAAATTAGAATTATGATATAATGCAAAGTATCACAGTTCCTCACTAAAGATTTCAATTATACCATAAAATTCTTTCTAAAATGCCATCAAATCTCTCAGTGAACTAACAATCAGTTGATAATTTAGATTAGTTCGTATAATTTGAATTATTCCTGATTTCTAACTTTAATCCAATGGGAAGGAAAAACATTTCATTTGGAATTAAACATTTTTATTCTTTTTGTTTCTTCATGCTTCAGAAACTGAGCATAAATTTAAAAAAAAAATGCTTAACAATTAGAGAGCAGACCCAAATTAGTTTCTGCTAGTTCAAATTTTTGAATGTATACTCTAAATATTAAATCTTTGTGTTAACTGATTTCTAGAACTTATTAATATAATTCTCATTCTACTTGACATGGCTTATTTAATTAAATTTCAGCATTTTAAATGGCAAGATTTGCTCAGTATGTTCTTTTTAAATTTCATAGAAAACCACAGGTGCAGATGGCCCATTAATAGCAATAAAAAGGCAAATTAAAATTATGCAAAACCCTTTGGAAAGCAATTCATTCCACAGCTATCTCAAGGAAGTGTCTGTGTTTTAACATCTAATGTGAAAGGACTTCCTGCTGATATGACAAGTCACCCTAAAAGAAGTGTTGTATCATCTGAATTATCTGCTTTTGGCAAGAAGGACAGACTACCTAATTGATTTTAATAAACAATGAATTTTCTATGAAATTAAAATTATGAATAGGATCATGTGTCCTGGTTAAATTCTGATTCCTTACATGATTTGATAGACAATTACATTCAGAACCACAAATTTTTGAATCCTCTGTCTACTCCACTGATGTCTCCCTACTGATAGGATAGAATTTTTCTATTGCTCAGGATTATTATACTCACTAATATTTCTGTTAAGGGTAGTGGTTTAAGAAGTGTTTGATTGAATGGGACACTGTGATACAATGTACCAATAAACTCTGAAACCAAAATGCACAAGGGTTCAGATTTCTCCTTTACTCTTTGTTATTTGTGTCTGCTTAGGTATATCTCTATAAATTTGAAAAAATGATTAATAGCATGTCTTTAAAGAATGTTAAATATTGTAATTACTGATGTGAAAATAATTCAAATATTTTAAAGTCCAAGTTAATATTAATTAGTGTGATATGGCCAGACTGGGACAAAAGCAGGCAAAGTAAACTAAAGCCTTTAGTCTTTTAGTTAGAATTAGTCTTTCAGTTAGACTTTAATCTTTAGGTTAGAATCTGACCTAAGCAACTATCTTTGAGTTAATTTTCTTAGAGTTATCAGGAATGATATGAAAAAAAGCTTGAGTCAATGGCAGAAAAGAGGAAATGAAAAATTTCTGAAGAGAAATAGAAGAGATAAATGGAGATGCAAATTTGAGAAAAAGCCGATGAAGCACGAATGGAGTAGCATGAATAAGGAAAGATATTTGAGCAAATGAATAACGCTTTTTCCACTGATGCCTCATCAGAATATTAGCATGAGAGAGGAAAGGCTGGCACAGTAAAGAATCCTGATAGATTATTCTCTGGCAGAAATTTATTCTGTCGATACCCCCCCAACTGTGATCTTATCTACATGAGTAAAAGGATTAGGCCAACTGTACAAGACAAATCCCATTCTTAAAGTAATTAGCCAGTAGATGTGGAAATGTCATACTTCAATGAGAATTTATTTTTGAAGATGGAGGGACCAGAGATACTTCAAGCAAGGAGCATAATCAGATTATATCTGATCAACAAAGAAGAAAGCGGTGTACCTTCAAGTTTCTGGAGCATCTGTGCAGTAGTTATAACATAATTAATTTCCTTTGTGCATGTAAGTGTGTGTGTGTGTGTGTGTGTGTGTGTGTGTATGTGTGTGTGTGTGTTTTCTCCTCAGGATTTTTTTCTCCATTTTATTCAGCATTTAAAAGAATTTTAATTTCCTGGAAGTTGTTTAGGTTTTATTATATTCCAGGATGCTGAAATGCTGTTGAGAGCAGCTTCCTTTGTTGCTTCCTGTAATGCTGCAGTTGAATTGCATTCCTTGTACAAAATGAATTTGAGATTAAAAAGAAAAAATAAAACAAGGAAAAACCATTCTTTATTCATAGCACAAAAGGAACTCTATATTGAGCAGTCTCTTTTCTGATATGACGACGGAATTCTGATATGAAGTCATCCAAAGAAGGGTGTTTTTCTGAGGGCTCATTTTCTCTTAGCCTATTGCTTAAGTCCTTTTGAAAGATTTCACAGGGATTAATAGTTAACACCCAGGGAAGAATCGGGTCTGTTTCAGCACTTCTGGGCTTGGCTGACACAGAATTCATTCTTCAATGTTCTGGGGTACCAAACACACATTTTTAGCCTTCATCACCATCCTAAAGAGATGAAAGCCCAGTCCCTTGAAGTCAGTAGGGGATTCATTTTAAAATTAGTTCTGTAGGAAGCAGAGTAATTTGAGAAACTGGGCTGCAGATAGTATTTGAATAAGGCAGATACATACAATGCCAGCCTTGTTATCTGAACTCTGGTTTTGGTGTGGGTGACTGTGTGTGTGTGTGTATACAGGAGACATTGTGGGAAGTGTGCTTTTGAGCTATTACATTGCTTCAGAAACTTCAGTAGTTCAGGAAGCCTCTCAGCATTTGTTTGTACAGTACCTGCATGCACATCATTTTGCATAAATATCAAACCTGATGGCCATCAAGAACAGACAAAGCTGAGAGTAAGCTGTGTGCTTATGTGGATTTACATCCTCAAATTATGGATTATTCATGTTAGTTTATGATACGGCTCTCATTGGAAGAAACTGATATGCCAAAATAAGATTTTTCAAGACTAGATTTTAAGAACCTAAAATGAAGCAAAAATAAGGAGTGCCATGTATTGGGAAGAAATCAGGACATGTCTATCTCTTACTGCAAACTTCCAGCAATAGCTAAGTTGAGGGATGATACCCTGAGTCCATACAGTGTGGTTCTCCTTTTGCTACATGGCAGAGAGAGAAAAAATAAAAACCTACAATCTTTGAAACTCCCCCAGCAATTGACATTCATGTGTGGGGCATTCTCCGTACTCTAAGGGGGAAAGAGAAGATATGAAAGCTTGCTTTGAGAGGTGATCCAGGTTTGGAGGGAGCAGAGTGTTTGTGAATACAGCATGAATATATAATGAGTAGAAATAAATATGTGTTACCACTTCAGTCAGTCTAGTTTTCTCTAATTAGGTGCTGTTCACTGGGACTGTGTGTCAGTGTCACATGTCATGGAAAAAATGAGAAACACATTATTTCAGTCTTGCATTCCACCTTTGCTTTCACAGAAGTGTGTAACCCTGCCTCTCCATTTCCTTCTTGGAACCCGTTTAGTAATTGCAGGGGAGTATCCCCAGAGGATGAGTTCTAGAGGGAGCTGTCATCAGCAAGAGAGACTCTGGGAAAGAATTGCAGAAGAGACATTTTCACAGATGCTTACTATGAAAGCTAACAAAGGTGGCTTTATTAGGAAAACATGTACATCTTCACTAACCATTTCAGTAAACTGAAGATCATTTTAAAAAATCGAATCTGACATCTCTGGGTATGACGAGCTCGTGTTGAAGGGAAAAACAAAGTAAAACTCAAGACTAATGTGCCTGTGTGTCAGTGTATTTCCTCAATCAGGCTTCTTGGAGGATTTGAGTCCAGGGAAGAGTATTAAAGGGTAGGAGATAATTGCTCTAAGAATGGGTCATTGTGAAGGACTCTGGAGGTAGAGTCAATGGTACGTGCGTCACATAGGCAGGAAATAGAGCAAATGGCAGTTCAACGTTACTGCCTGGATGTGGCAAGAGACTGAGAGTCAGAAGTCTGATTAGCTATCATATGTATAGTTCCAAAAACGCATGGATACATATCTATACATATAAGAGACTGACGTGTGTGTCCATATCCAGGTAAACATAACTCCCATGAATCTTTCTCTTTGTTCTCTTGCTTTCCCTTGTATCCATGTCTCTTCAGACAGAAGCGCTACATGATTTACTCCCTCTTTGGCATTTCTTGTAAGCGCCTTGCCTAACGCTTTGCCCATAGTGGGCTCTGCATCAAGATATGTTTACTCCCACTGTGACTGAAGTGTTTTCAAACATTTTAGATTTCAACTTTGGGAACAACAATGCAGTTTGACATGCAGAGGCACAACAAATTGATAAATCAGACAGTTCTTGATTGGAGAAACAAACACACTTAAAAAATTAGCAAGACTTCTATAAGGAGTCAAGGACTTGGGTGGATCTTCCTATCATCACATTTCCTGTTCATTAGTCCATATTCAGAGGGTCACCGTACATATTTACGGAAGTAAATTAATACATTTAGGACAATAAGTAAAGAACCTACCTACTCTAAGTGGGAAAGAAGAGATGTGAAAGCTTGCTTTGAGAAATGATCCAGGTATGGAGGGAGCAGAGTGTTTGTGAATACAGCATGAATACACAATGAGTAGAAATAAATATGTGTTACCACTTCAGTCAGTCGAGTTTTCTCTAATGAGGTGCTATGCACTGGGACCACTCAATTACATGCATCAGTATAATCAAAGCTTTTAAGAAAAATTTATATTGTGATCATCTTTCTGTCATGCTACATATACCTTTCCCTGGAGAAGTTAATTCCCCAAGCACCTTCATTGATTTACTCTTTAAGTAAAGGTGGCAGGATAAGTAGGATTGTAATGTTAACAGCTGGCTCAGAGTTGCCGCTGGGGAGAAAGCTATCTTTGTTTAGGAAAACACCTTGATATTCTGCTTTGGATGTGTGTGCCCTAAGGACATGTTCTGGAAAGATCCCAGAAGGAAAAAATAAAAGATAAATTTCTCCGTCTAAAAATGTAACAAAATTATAGAAAAAACAGGGGAGGGCAGAAAAGCAGACCATATTCCTCTGAGGCGGAAAGAGAGAGAGAGACAGCACACACAGTAACAAGGTAGGGAGCTAGAGATGCTCTCTGTGGTTATTGAGGAATTCCTGGTAGATAGCTGGTAGCCCAGTTCAGTTCAGTTCAGTTCAATCCAGTCACTCAGTCGTGTCTGACCCTTTGCAACCCCGTGAATCGCAGCACTCCAGGCCTCCCTGTCTGTCACCAACTCCCAGAGTTTACTCAAACTCATCTCCACTGAGTCGGTGATGCCATCCGGCCATCTCATCCTCCGTCGTCCCCTTCTCCTCCTGCCTTCAATCTTTCCCAGCATCAGTTTAGATCAGTTCAGACTCTCAGTCGTGTCCAACTCTTTGTGACCCCGTGGACTGGAACACGCCAGGCCTCCCTCTCCATCATCGACTCCCAGAGTTTATTCAAGCTCATGTCTATTGAGTCGGTGATGCCATTCAACCATCTCATCTGCTGTCGCCCCCTTCTCCTCCTGCCTTCAATCTTTCCCAGCATCAGGGTCTTTTCAAATGAGTCAGTTCTTCGCATCAGGTGGCCAAGTATTGGAGTTTCAGCTTCAACATCAGTCCTTCCAATGGCTGGTAACCCAAGACTCTAAAAAATAGGTCTGTCTAATATTCAGCATTAAAGAGTTTGGGAATTTTTGCTGGTATGTAGCCCTCTTCTTTTGCCTTAATTCTTGGTAAAAATCTGCTGAACCTAGAAATGTGTCATGTGGATGGCATTTTGGAGAAATTAGAGGTGGAGTCCCTTGGACTGCAAGGAGGTCCAACAAATCCATTCTAAAGGAGATCAGTCCTGGGTGTTCTTTGGAAGGAATGATCCTAAAGCTGAAACTCCAGTACTTTGCGCCAGGAGCCAGCACGAGGAGTCCCGCCCGTGGCAAAGGTCATGAGGTTAAGGGGTCCAATAGGCAAAGGCAAGTCCGGCCTTAAGGGAGCCTTGCTGGATTTTCTCGAGCATCTACCCCCAAAACCAGAGTCTGCCTGCTTTACTGCATTATGCTTTTCACTTATGCTTCTGACATTAACAGTGGCTGACCCCCACCACCTTCCTCTGAAAAGAATTAATTTAGAGCTTTTAGATTATACGTGTCCTGGGCGTAAAAAGAATGTCTTGGCTTAAATCCCTCTGATAGCGTTCTAACTTACCTGACCGGTCTGTCCGGATTTTTACAACTGCACATGTGAATTGTTTACAGCCTCCCAACCTCGAGAGGCACTGAAAGCTTAAGAAAGTCTAGGAAAAATAATTCGAATAAAACTGATTATGGGTTTCATTGTTGAGCCAATACTTGCTGCCAAATTTTCATATCTTTTATTTGTTGATATAGTTGGTATATAGAAAAAGCAAGTAGCAACATAGATCTTTGAGTTAAGTACCTTCTTTGTTATAACCTACTGTGCTTTTGTTCTACAGGGATGTAGCTTTATTTAGTACTTTGAAGGTGATGCAGATTAAGGAAAAACACTACAGGGAAAATGAGATTAACATTCATTAAGGAAGAGAGCCATAAAATGTTAACAGGCCAGAAGATAATGTGAATCACCTGAGACCCTTTGTATACAGAAAGATTTGCAGAAAAAAAGCCTGGTCTTGATAAGGGTCAAGGCTGCTGACCCTACATAACTTTGTATTATCCACTGATCTCTATGAACAACCAAAAGTATAAAAAGCTTTCCTGGAAAATAAAGGACGGACCAGTTCCTGGAAAGACTGGTTTCTCCCGTCTGGTCTTTTCTCGTTCTCTTATTTTCTGGCTGAATTTCCATCTGGAGCATGGAGGCTCGCCATGTTTACTTACTTGCCCTGGCTTCTAAGACCCAGGTGAGAGGGAGCCCAAGGTGGGGCACCCTCAACTATTCAAGTGGGTGCCGGTGACCTACGTAGGTGGTGCAAACTCCTTGTCTTGGAGTTTTATTGGTTTTCCGCGTAAACCAAGTTATTCAGCTCTTTTCTCCACTAATTTTCCTACTACACTACTTTTTCCTAATCTCTCTTTTCTAATTAAATAGTTCTTTCTTAGGATGCCAACTCCGTCCCCGCTTCGAATTACCCTGGATCCACCGGGGCTGGACCCCGGCAACTTTGGCCACCTCATGCGAAGAGTTGACTCATTGGAAAAGACTCTTATCCTGGGAGGGATTGGGGCCAGGAGGAGAAGGGGACGACTGAGGATGAGATGGCTGGATGGCATCACCGACTCGATGGACATGAGTCTGAGTGAACTCTGGGAGTTGGTGATGGACAGGGAGGCCTGGCGTGCTGCGATTCATGGGGTCATACAGAGTCAGACACGACTGAGCGACTGAACTGAACTGATTCCACTTTCAGGTTAACACAGGCCAGAGCTATGAACATATAGGGGATGTGAGACACATGAAAATAGCAGTGCAGAGAGAACAGGAATTCAACACCAGAAGCAAACATGCGACTGCCAGTTGTTGAAATCTTGTTGAGAACCTCAGACTTACCATCCAGGAAGAGGGACTGTGGCAGTTTTCAGAAAACACAGAACTATTGGGCATGACAGTTTGAATTAAAACAATTGCTTGATATTGAAAACATTATTTAACTTCTCTGAGTTTCAGTTTTCTCATCTCTGTCACAACAATATTTGTGCTCAGGATGTGAAGAAAAAATAAGATGATTCTTGGCAAATAGTAATGCTTAATGTTCTGTGCTTCGTCTCTTAGTCATGTCTGACCCTTTGTGACCTGTGGACTGCAGCCTGCCAGGCTCCTCTGTCCTCGGGGTTCTCTAGGCTGGAATACTGAGTGCATAGCCATTCCCTTCTACAGGGGATCTTCCCAACCCAGGGACTGAACCCATGTCTCTTTCACTGCAGGCAGATTCTTTACTGTCTGAGCCACCAGGGAAGCCTATTAACGCTTAATGCACACCAGCAATTATTGGTTTTAAGACAATGATTTGCTCCCAAGAATGGGGTCACATGGGATCAAACATCAAGTCAGGATCAGAAGAGTCCATTTCTGGACTATTAGAAGTGGGCAAAAGTGGGGGTGCATAGTGGTAAACCAACTGATGATCCTATCAGAGCAGTTCAGAGGGTAGATCTGTTAATGGTGTATTCTCCCTTTCCCTAAGAATATAGCAAAAGAAATGTATTTCCTGTTAACATCGGAAAAGGCTAGAAAATTACCAGATGGATTTATAGTGTGTGTGCATGTGTGTGCATGCTTAGTTGTATCTGACTCTTTGCAACCCCATGGACTGCAGCCCATCAGACTACTCTGTCCATGGAATTTTCCATGCAGCAATATTGGAGTGAGTTGCCATTACCTATTGCAGGGGATCTTCCTGACCCAGAGATTGAACTAGCGTCTCCTGGCTCTCCTATATTGACAGGCCGATTCTTTACCACTAAGCCACCTGGGAAGGGATATGAAACATCCATTGATGATTTATCCTAGCCTTATATACACTGATGTGAAAAACTGGGGAAAGGGGATTAGAAACAGTTTAGTTTATTACCTTTCATCCATTTCTAATTTTTAATAAATATTCTTATATTTTACTTTTCTTATGCTTCCACATTTTTAGATTTTTTGCCCTTTGGGAATATACTTATCTGCAATCTTAATATTTATTTATTCTTGGATGACTCATCTAACAAATATGTGTTAAATGCTTCTTATATTCCTGTTCACTAAGTAGATTTAGAAATACATCAGTGAATAAGAAAGATGTGGTTCCTGTCATCTGAGAATTTTTACTTTAGTTAAGAAAACAGAGGAATGAATAGGAAATTATTATGCAGTGTTACAAGTATTCCAATAGGGGAACTATATCTTGCTATTGAAGCACAAAAGAAAGGCGTATAACTCCAAGATGGGTCTCAGGGAAAGTGATAACCCATGTGAGAGGTAAAGGGTCACTAGGAGCCAAGCAAATAAGAGAACCTATTGGATGTGCTGAAAAGGAAATGTACAAAAAACCACCAGAGTCAAGGAAGTATAGCACATCTGATATGCAGATGGAGAAGGAAAATCTCTATGGCCAGAGAAACAGTTGCAGAGATCTCCGAAGGCTAAATCACGAAAAGCCTATAAACCTAATCATGAAGCCCTCTCTTTATGTGGACCTCCTAATGGACTTTGAACAGATATATATATATATTTAAGTAATCACTCTGGGTTGGGGGTGGTGAATGGTTTGGAGGAGAAGTAAAACAAAACCTTGGGGATTGGGAACCCTGCTAAGAATCTGCCCTGAGGACCTAGGTGTGGGACCTACACAAGGGCTCCCTCTAAGACACTGAGTGGAGAAACAAGGAGGTGGATGGATTAGTGAGTGAGTTACTTATAGTGCAGACACCATAGTAGTTGATTAAGGAGATGTGAGGCATAAAATAGAAAAAAAAATCAAATTTCAAGCTTAAGCAACTATACAAATAGTGATGTCATTTCACAAGAGAGTGACTATAGAAACAATAGAAGAGAAATGGGTGTCCAGGATATGATGACTACTTTGAATCTAAGTGTAGATGTCCTGCATCCAATTGATTGCAGTGACCTGGCTTTTGGGGAGAGATTTGGCCACTGGAGATGGAAAATATTTACTCAGTTATCCAGATGTTTTCTTTTGATGATAATCTATTTTAACATTGGCATTAGAGAGTCCAAGTATCTGGATATTCAAATCAACTTTTTCTCTTCTTTCGTGAATTGGGTAATTCAAAGCCTGTGAACCTCACTTACAACCACAGCCTCCATATCAGATTTTCAGCTGTTAAGTATTGATAGTTTACTTTATCTTTTATTTAACCTGTGTATTTCTTTCAGAATCAGAATATATGTGGAAATTTTTCAAACTAATTCTCCCCCCTAAAACCTTGATTCCTTATTTTTAAATTCTTATTGTTTTCAATAATGGATAAATGAACTCTTTGAGCAAGTTGATTTTCAACTGGTAAAATTTCTCATTCATCATTATTAATCCACCAGTATTTGAACCAATTTGGAGTAACATTACAGACGATGCAGATGGAAGGTTATCAGCCCTACTTAAAAGATATGAGGTGTGTTTTTCAGTAACAGAAGCTTTGCTACGATCGAGCTGACTGTTTTTCATGATGAGATCTTTATGCAAACACTAACTGCGGTGAAGAAAATTGGCTGACTAAGATATATCTGCAGCATAGAGACACTTTTCATTAGCAAGGAAAATAAAAAAGTTCATTCTTTGTATTTAAAATGAATTATTTCCAAAATAAATGACAAAGAGTAACATCTACATAGAGGTGAAATGAGATGCCTCTAGGATGATTTAGAGAAGGGAGAAAAAATTCACACATGTTCATGGTTAGACGTTAATGGACAGTAGGGTTGTATAATTATTTCAGTCCCTCTGCCAGTTCTAAAAACACTAGAAAAAAAGTCATACAGTGGATTAGCAGAAATAGAAATTTAGACATATAGACTTTGATTATAATTCCTGGGAGAATTTTTTTCCACCCTCCTGTGGTTATCAATATCATTGAACTGGTTCCATCAGTGAGCCCCCTGGAAAAGTTAAAGAGTGACACTTAGAATGAGGACCTTATATCAAAGTCTATCTTATTTGATTTAGCTGGCACAGCAAGTGTGAGAACTTAGAATGTCATTCTCACAAATGATTAATCATAATTTTCCGCTCGAAATTTCACCTAGAGTAAATTTCCAGAATTCTTTTAGATGAAAGCTATTTAAATAATGAGCTGTTTACAGCTAAAGAAATATTTATGATACTAGACTTGAGAAAAGAAATGGGAAAAAAATGGAGTAGATGAAAGATTAAGAAAGTGGTAATGTCAGTGAAGTGAAATAAATTTATGAGGCATGCATTCCTTGAGGCTTGGCTTACCTTTCTAAAAATATCATGGAGGCTCCAGAATGGGCAAACTCATGAACTGTAGGCCAAGTAATTAAACACCTTCGAATGTTTTATTGAAGTTCTTATCTGGTAAAAATAGAACTCAGGATCAAAATAAAATGTGTAACTGGGCACACACCAGCTACGTAATTGTAGGCAAAGTACCTAACTTCTGTGAATCAATTTCCTTATCTAGAAACAGAAGTGGTAAAGTCTATATCATGGGGTCACTACTAGTATTAATTTATTTTGTCTACAATTCTTAAAGTAGGGTTGTATGCTGTGTACTCGGAACTGCTTAAAACCACCTAATAAACATGACATATTATTCAGTGGTAAATAATTTGAAACATACTTGAAGCATATATAGTTGGAGTAATATTCAAGATAAAGCCTGAAAGTACAAAGATATCAATATTAGGCTTGCAGGGATCTTGCCAGGCTACACATAATCCCTTCCCCAAACTTTAGGAATATGGAATAAATATCCTTTTTTGTTAGGGTAATTTTAAGAGAAAAAAATGAGGGGTATTGTTTTATGTGCCCCTAGTACACGGTAGACTTTCTGTAAACTTTTGAAATAATAGTGTAAGTTTATTTATCAGGAGGTAAATATTCAGTACATAATAATAAGTAAGTATACTTCTTGTGTTCGAACTGTCTCATTGAATTTTTGTAACAACCCATGAGATAGGTATAGTTATCATCACTACTTAAGAGATAAAGAAATTGAGGGAGGGAAAGGGTAAAATAGTATGTCAAAGTCCAGATATCTAATGAGTGAGAAAAGCAGGATTCAAATTCAGGCCATTTGACCTCTAAATTTAGGCACTTGGCAACTGTGCACTGTGTGTGTGTGTGCACATGCACGCTCAGTGTGTGCTTGTGCTCAGTCACACAAAGAGTCACTGACTCTTTGCGACCCCGTGGACTATAGCCCACCAAGATACTCTGTTCGTGGAATTTTTCCAGGCTAGAATACTGGAGTGGGTTGCCATTTTCTACTCCAGGGAACCTTCCTGACCCAAGGATCAAACCTGCATCTCTTGTGTTTCTACATTGGCAGGTGGATTCTTTACCACTGAACCACCCAGGAAGTCCCACTTAGCAACTGATTGTACTGAAAAGTCAAATCATGGATCTACAGAATCCTGGAGATCAAGGATTCATCATTTAATGGCCTGAACATGTGCAGGAGCAAAGTAAGCCTAGGAAACAACAATGCAGTGACTTTAGTAAACAGGAAAATGTTCCAGGAAAATGAGCTACAAGACCAAAGGTCACTGCTAGGACTTCTTTCTGCCTCTCTCAAGCCACTTCTGGAAACATTTGAAAGACTCCTCTACATTTCTGTATGCAATGTATTTAGTCCTTGGAGTACATATATGATTATCTGAGCCCAAATTATACATCTGATTCTTGGCTTTCAGGGTACATAAAGTTTTTCATCCTTTGGGATTCATTACTAGGAAGCTGGATCCTACCTTCTACTGAATCATATAATTTGTATTATTTCTCTAAAATAGGAAGGAGCATCTGATGCTGGGCAGTTAGAAACAATCTGCAGTTTTTCTTCTCTACATGAAGAAAATACTGTTCGTATAGCTAGAGGCCCATTTGTTCCTCAAGGGAGACAATCCAAGACTTCCAGTCATTATTAACACACAGTATATGTCCTTCAGTCTTTCACATCTCTTCTGAATATTCTGAAACCTCTAGACCTGCATTTTCTAACATGGTATCCACTAGTCCCATGAGGCTAACTCTTAATTATTTGACATGAAACTAGTACATGTTGAGATACGCTATAAACATAAACTACACAATGGATTTTGAATTCATATATGTTGAAATGGTAATATTTTAAATATATTTAACTTTAGGTAAAGTATATTATTTATTGTGATTTTGCCTGTATTTTTTTTTTACTTTTTTAATGTGCATACTTGAAATTTTAAAATTACAAATGTGATTCACAGCACTATTCCAGACTCAGTAAAATTATTAATATATTCACTAACACCAACGTGTCCTACACATTGTATTTGGAGAGTCGGGTAGGAAAATACGGTGTTTACTTAACACGTCTAAGTGTGTATCTTACAACTACCAATGACCATGGGAAAGTGTCAGATTTAAACTCACATACCCACAGAGAATGACTACATATGTTAGATTAAGAGCTTCAAAAAGCAGATTGAAAGCATCAGTGAAAAACTAAAGCTGCAGGGAATTAACAAGCCAAGATCTTCCGAGGAAATAAAATGCTTTCAGTTGAACTCAATAGTCTCCTGGCCTTTACCCCTCAAGGCCCGGTCCTAAGTTGCAAGTGTGCCAAGGGCAGCACTGAGCAAATCTTTTACTCTGTCTCTTGAGGCTGGAGACATTTGAGTCACCACACTGTACATTAGATCCCCAGAACTTATCATCTGATACCAGGAAGCTGGTACCCTTTAATCAATATCTCTCTTTCTGCCACATCATAACCCCTAGCAACTACCAATCCACTTTTTCTGTGAGTTTGATTTTATTTAGATTCTACATATAAGTGAGATTATATAGAATTTGTCTGACTTATTTCACTTAGCATAATGCCTTCAAGTTTCAACCGCGTTCTCACAAATGGTCAGATTTCCATGTTTTAATGGCTGAATAATATTCTATTGAATATACATATTCTGCACTTTCTCTATCCATTCATCTATCTGTAGGCTTCCCTGGTGGAGCTAGTGTTAAAGAACCTGGCTGCCAGAAGACATAAGAGACACAGGTTCCATCCCTGGGCCTGGAAGATCCCCTGGAGAAGCAAATGGCAAACCACTCCGGTATTCTTGCCTGGAGAAGCCCATGGACAGCCTGACTGGTTACAGTCTGTAGGGTCACAAAGAGTTGGACATGACTGAAGCAACTTAGCATACACAGCACACATTCATCTGTCTTTTGTTTCCACATCTTAGCTATTATGAATAATGCAACAATAAATACAAGGATGTAATACCTTTAAAATAGTGACTTCATTTGAAGGGCTTCCTTTTAATATTTTCTTGTAGTTCACATCTTCTAGCATTGAATTCTTTAAGCTTTTGCACGTCTGGAAAATCTCTTCATTTCAATTACATGTTTGAAAGTAAGTTTTTTCTGGGTTAAGAATTCTAGTTTGATAACTTCTATCTTTCAGTACTTTAAAGTATATAATAATGTCTTTTTTCTTCTGGCTTTTAAAAGTTTTGCTCTTTCTTACTATTGTAAGCAATTTTATTTTATGCTTTGATGTTTTCTTCATATTTCTTGTGCTGCTAGTAACTATGGCTTCATAGTTTTCACCATTTGGGGGAAATTTTCATCTATTATCTTTTCACAAATGTTTCCTGTCAGACCCCCCGACTCCCAACCCCTGCCACTGTGAAAAGGAGCAAGAATGTGTGTGTGTGTTTTTCTTCCAATTTAAATAAAATAAAAATTTTAAAACAAAGTAAAGAGTGAGGAAAATATGACCCTTCCCTCCTCACTTGTTTCTTGGAAGCTGGATAACCTCCAGTTTCTTCCATCCAATCCCCTAATCAGGGGCCCCAGGCATCTGGGGTGGTATAGAAACCTGGTAAGAACTAAAAATACTTAGATTCTTATTTTGCATTTAAAAGCAGTGATTTAGCTTCCCTGAACTAGCTGTAAAAGAGAGAGTTAGGCAAGGTGATATTTCACATCTCTGCACCCCACCCCAGTACTCTTGCCTGGAAAATCCAATGGACGGAGTAGCCTGGTGGGTTGCAGTCCATGGGGTCTTTAATCAGGGGGCCTAGGCAACTGGGGTGGTATAGAAACCTGGTAAGAACTGAAAATACTTAGATTCTTATTTTGCATTTAAAAGCAATGATTTAGCTTCCCTGAACTTCTACCTGTAAAAGAGAGAGTTAGGCAAGGTGATATTTCACATCTCTAGCCCCAAAGTAAAGTTCAGACTTAAAATAAATTTATCTAAACTGGAAACAACAATCATTTTTAAAAACCATCATTTAACACCCTCAGGGATCCCCTCTGACTGTGGATCCCAGTGGTTGTAATTTATTTATTATAATTATTGTCTGGAGCTGATGTCTAACAACCCCCCAAGATCTGTATGGCTCTCCTTTCCTAGAGTGTAGTTTTCTAAATAAGTATTAGCACATTTCCTTTGGATAAGGCCATTTCCAGAGACATACTCATGATGTTATTCCAAAGACCCTTCAGAGAGGATGCCCATTCATACTTTATTTTGGGACTCAAGTCTTATAGAGCTGATGTCTAACAACCCCCCAAGGTCTGTATGGCTCTCCTTTCCTAGAGTGTAGTTTTCTAAATAAGTATTGGCACATTTCCTTTGGATAAGGCCATTTCCAGGGACATACTCATGATGTTATTCCAAAGACCCTTCAGAGAGGATGCCCATTCATACTTTATTTTGGGACTCAAGTCTTAGATTTGGGTAAGGGCCATGACTCTCTAAAACTGTGACACAAAAAAGCCTCTCTTCAAGGCAATGTGGTTGTCATTTTTCTGTGCCAAGCAAGGCCTTAGCAGGCTGCCTGCATATTCAGCTCCTATGAATGTCATCATCATTAATCATCAAGAAATCTGTCTGAGGACTGTATTCAGACCACTCCATAGACTTTATTGATTATTACAGGAAACATGCCCAATTTGCTTTCACCAGTTAAATGCCATGACATGGTCATAGCCATCTCAGAATCCTCCTGACTTCTGTAGAATTTTACTTGTAGAGTCTCCCACCTCCTCTCTGCATGGCAGTGCTTCCCTTACCCATGTAGATCTCCAGATCATGGTGATGAGTGTGCTGGACTCCCTAAGAGAATACAGGTGCATAATGGCCAAGCATCATAAATCCTTATGCTGCACGTGGCATATTATTCTAGAGGAAGTTCTTTAATTTTAACTTCATTTAGTTTGGATCACCTCTGAATTGGATTTAGCTGTCATTTAGAATCTTAGCATCAACTTCAGAATCTCTGATGAATTCATCAGTTACCCATAAAATTAGCCAGATCTTTGGTTGAGCATCCCAGAGACCCATTCCCACATCCATTACTGCAATTTTTATGACTAAAATTTACTTAAATCCAAAAGTCCTGTGTATATATGCCTTCTTTTTCTAGATTTAGATTTGTCATTTGTCTTTAAGGTCATGCTGATATTTTCCTCCGACTGAAATACAAGCCATACAAAAATAGAACCTTTGTCCTATTCATTGCTATGTGGAGATGCTATTTAATGAATGAAATAATAGATGAATATTTCATTTTATAGATTTAAAAGAAATGAGATGGTAGAATAAGAGGAGTATTGACTCCTCCTATAGGCACAACACACTCAGGGAAGAGATACTGCAGTGTATTAGCACTTTTGTAAAATTTATATGCAGTATTCTTTTTGTGTTGAATCCTAGTTGACAACCAGAATATGTATAATATAGCTTTTCTTATTGCTAGAGATTGCTTGGTCATTATGTTTGTTAATGTTACTCCCCATAGCTTTCCTTCTCTGTGAGAAGTAGATTAAGCAATAATTTTCTTTAAAATGTGGCATTGTAAGTATCTGAATAAATGCAGTGTTGGCATTCAGAGCAATAGGTATAAAAGTTAGAATGACATAGTCTCAAAAGAGTCTTTCTGTTGAGAATCTCCTAAAATAAGTTTTCTGATGCATGCTCCAAGATATAAGTAGCATACATTGAACACCTTCTTTGGATTATATATTAAGACGCTCCTTTTAGCTCCTTCTGCTCCCCTGCAGATGCTGCAATTTTTCCCAAAGCCAAGATCTGCAGAAAGTAAACCTTGACCTCATTTAGTCAATTGCTGTGTATTTTAACTTGAAATTTCTTAGATGAAAGAAGTTGCAAAGTTTCTACTATGCTTTCACTACTCCCTTTTTTACAAAATAGAAGCATATGCTGTTGAACTGGGAAAAGACTAACCTACCAAGCAAATTTAAGTCAGTCTCTTATACCATTGCTTGGCAGGTTGCCTGGGCTTGTCCTAGCCATTTAGTGATAAAGAGGAATTCATCTTTCATTTCAGTTCATCTGAAACCAAAAAACAAAGCACTCTGGTTTCTGATACTAGCATTTTTTTCTTATATTTTAAAAATATGAAAACTTTTATTGTCAATTAAACAGTGTTTCCCCCTGAAGCCTCTTTCTGGAAACTCCTCTGTTTAGAAGATGATAGTGTCTTCAAAAGCATCATCTTCCATGAAATTCCTTACCAATCTGAAAAAATCTTCTCTGTGATTTCTCGCTGCCTAAAATTGCTTTTAATTACATTCCTGTTTGCTTTTTGTCTCATCTTCTGAATTAAATTTAGTATTAATATTATAGGTCCCAGCAAGCTATGTAGCTTTATTACTTTTGCAAGCTAGAATGATATTTTAACGAAGAGAAATTTTCATGGCTCATATTTCCTCCTACCTTCATCCCCATCAATGAACATTTCAAACCTGGTTTGAATATGTAAATATGTAAAGCAGGATAGTGTAAGAACATTCAGAATAGTTTCCCACGTTAGCTAAAAGTTAAAGCTGGTATAAAAATGAAAATACTTCTCAAAATTGATAATATTCAAAAATTAGAAGACAATTTTAACAAACAAAACAAGCTGTTAATTTAGAATATTCTGTGTGAATTAGCTCAATCATTTTTTGTTTTTGTTTTTGAGGACATGGGGTATATTAGTTTTCTATTGCCATGTAATGAAGTACTGCAAATTTAGCAGTGTAAAACAATACCCCACATCGCTGTAGGTCAGATGTATGACATGATATAGCTAGTTCTATTTCAGGGTATCACAAAGTTAAAGTCATGATTTACAGGGCTGATTTCTTGTGTAGATGCTCTCCAGGAAAAGGTGTCTTCGGGTTCATTCTTACTATTGACAGAATTCAGTTTCTTCCATTTCTATGACTGAGGTCCACGCGTCCCTGCTGGCTGTCATCCAAGGACTGTTTCCAACTCTTAAAGGCCTTCCACATTCATTCTTTGCTATGTGGTCCCCTCTGTCCTCAAGTCAGCAATTGCATGTTGAATTCTTCTTGTGCTTTAAGACTCTGACTTCCTCCATCTCCGTCCTTGAGACCCAGATTTAAAAGGCTAATGTGATCAGATAAAGTCTGCTTAGATAATCTTGCTATCTTGAGATCAACTGATTTGGGAACTTAATTACATCTGCAGAATCCCATTTGACATATAACTATGGGAATGATATCTGTTCATAATCACAAATTCTACCAATGCTCAAGGAGAGATTGTACAGGATCTAGCTTCATTGGAAGCCATCTCAGAATTCTGCCTACTGCAGGGGACAATGTATGAATTTGATGAAGTCTGAAATAGTTTCCCTTTTTAACTATATTTTTTTTTAGACAATGCCAGAGTGATTATTTAATAAAAAAGCATTATTGGATAATACAGAAATTTACATGGCTATTGAATGCCTGGTGGGCTATAGTCCATAGGGTCGCAAAGAGTCAGACATGACTGAGCGACTTAACTTATTGAATACTAAGGTGAAATTTTAGTTTTATTTTTTAATATAATTGGAGTAAAAATCAAATTCACAAAAATATGCATAGATGTGTTGCCAAAATGGTCTCAAGAATCAACTTATTTTATTATCTATTTATTTTATTTTTTTATTGTGTGATTCCATTTATATAAAATATCCAGAAAAGACAGAAGACAGATTATTGAGATGTCAGGGGCTGGAGGAAGACAAATGGGAGTGAATGGGTAAAATGAGAGTAAATGGGAGCTAATGGGTAAAACATCCTGGAATGTGAAGTCAAGTGGGCCTTAGACAGCATCACTATGACCAAAGCTAGTGGAGGTGATGGAATTCTGGTTGAGCTATTTCAAATCCTGAAAGATGATGCTATGAAATTACTGCACTCAATATGCCAGCAAATTTGGAAAACTCAGCAGTGGCCACAGGACTGGAAAAGCTCAGTTTTATGGACGTGAATCTGAGTGAACTCCAAGAGTTGGTGATGGACAGGGAGGCCTGGTGTGCTGCAATTCATGGGGTCGCAGAGAGTCGGACGCGATTGAGCGACTGAACTGAACTGAATGGGCAAAATGGCTATACAGAATTTCTTTCTTAATTGAAATACAGTTGATACATAAATATTACATTAGGTTTAGGTATATTACATAATGACTTGATATTTGCATACAATATAAAATGATTATCACAATAAGTTAAGCAACTATTTGTTCCCATACAAAGTTATTATAATTGATCATATTTCTCATGCTTTATATTAAATCCCTATGATTTAGTTAATATATAACTGGGGGTTTAGACCTCTTATTTCCCTTCACCTATGTCACCTGCCCTCTCAAATCCCTCCCTTCTGGTGATTTCCTGTTTATTGTATGTATCTAGACATCTATTTTCATTTTGTTTTGTTTTGTTTAGATTCCACATATGAGATCATATGGTATTTGTCTTTCTTTGTCTGATTTATTTCACTTAGCATAATATACCCTGTAGATCCATCTATGTTGTTGCAAAGAGGCTTATTTTTTTAATGTCTCAGTGATATTTCTGTGTGTGTGTGTATCTTTTTTATCCATTCATCTATTGATAAACATTTAATTTGTTTCCATATTTTAGCTACTATAAATAAAGTTGCACAGAACATTGGNGTCTGATTTATTTCACTTAGCATAATATACCCTGTAGATCCATCTATGTTGTTGCAAAGAGGCTTATTTTTTTAATGTCTCAGTGATATTTCTGTGTGTGTGTGTATCTTTTTTATCCATTCATCTATTGATAAACATTTAATTTGTTTCCATATTTTAGCTACTATAAATAAAGTTGCACAGAACATTGGTGTGCATACATCTTTTTGAATTAGTGTTTTTGTTTTCTTAAGATAAATACCCAGAATAGAAATTACTGGATGGAATGGTAGTTGTATTTTTAATACTTTCAGAAACCACCATACTGTTTTTATCATGGCTGCACCAATTCAGTCCAACAGATAGTGCATTTGTTATTTGTTGTCTTTTTGATAATAAACATTCTGAGAGATGTGAGGTGGTATCTCATTGTGGTCTGATTTATATTCCACTGATTATTAGTGAAGTTGAGCATCTTTTCATTGTATGTATCTAGAAGTCTATTTTCATTTTGTTTTGTTAGCTATCTGTATGTCTTTGGTAAAATGACTGTTCAAGTCCTCCACCCATTTTTTGGTTGGGTTGAGTTATATGTGTTCTTTGTGTATTTTACATATTAGCCCCTTATCAGATAGATCATTTGCAAATATCTTTTCCCATTCAGTAGGCTACCTTTTCATTTTGTTGATAGCTTCCTTCCTTTGTGTAAAAGCCTTTTAGTTTGATTAAATCCCATTTGTTTATTTTTGCTCTTGTTTCCCTTCTCTGAGGAGGTGTATTCTAATATTTATAAGATTGATGGCAAAGAGTGTACTGCCTATGTTTTCTTCTTTGAGTTTTATGGTTTCAGGTCTTACATGTAACTTTTTAATCAATTGGGCTGATTTTGTTATGTGGTATGGAAAAGTAGTCCAGTTTGATTTTTTGCCAATATCTGTCCAATTTTTTCCAAACTATTTATTGAAGAAACTGTCTTCTACCTATTGTGTATTCTTATTTTCTTTTTTGTAGATTAATTGGGCATAGAAATGTAGATTCAGTTCCTGGTTCTCTAGTCTGTTCCGTTGATCTTTATGTTTATTTTTGTGCCAGTGCTGTACTGTTTTGATTACTGCAGCTTTGTAGTATAGTTTGAAATCAGGGAGCATGGTAACTCCAGCTTTATTCTTTCTCAAAGTTGTTTTGGTTATTTGGGATCTGTTGTGTTTCCATACAAATTTTAGAATGATTTGTTCCAATTCTGTGGAAAATGCCATTAGTATTTTAATATGGATTGCATTTAATTTGTAGATTCCTTGAGTATTATGCTCATTTTAGCAAAATTAATTATCCCACAGTATAGCTTTCCATTTGTTTGTGTCATCTTCTGTATCTTTCATTAGTGTCTTATAGTTTACCAAGCACACATCTTTTACCTCCTTGGTTAGATTTATTTTCTAGGTATTTTACTCTTTTTGATGGAGTTGCAAGTGGAATTATTGTCTTAATTCCTCCTTCTGATCGTTCATTGTTATGTATGGAAATGCAGCAGATTTATATATATTAATTATGTATTCTGCCCATTTTACTGAATTCATTGATAAGTTTTAAGAGTTTTTTGTGTCATCTTTAAGTTATAGTACCATGTACCCTACAAACAGTGACAACTTTACTTCTTTTCTAGTTTGAATTTTCTTTTTCTTGTCTGATTACTGTAGCCAGGACTTCCAATGCCATATTGAGTAAAATTGGTCAGAGTGGGCATCTTGTCTTATTCCTGATCTTAGAAAACACACTTTCAAGTTTTCACAGTTGAGTAGAGTTGAGTTTATTGGTTGTATGTTTGTCATACATGGCCTTTATTATGTTGAGGGATGTTGTTTCTATATCCACTTTGTTGGGAGATTTTTTTTTTATAATAAACAGATGTTGAATTTTGTCAAAAGCTTTTCCACATCTATTGAGATGATCATATGTTTTTCTATAATTTGTTAATATAGTGCTTCACATTGATTCATTTGTAAGTATCGAACCATGCTTGCATCACTGGGATATGTCCCATTCAATCATGATATATGATCCTTTTAATATATTGTAGGATTCACTTTACTAATATTTTGTTGAACATTTGCATCTATGTTCATCAGTGATGTTGGCCTGTAATTTTTTTTTTTTTTTTTTTGTGGTGGCTTGGTTTAGTCTTGGTAGAAACATGAAGCTGGCCTTGTAGAAAGAGTTCAGAAGCATCCCTTGCTCTGCAATTTTTGGAATAGTTTGAGAAGGAGGTGTTAATTCTTTTTTAAATGTTTGGTAGAATTCACTAGTGAAGCTGTCTGCTTATGGATTTTTGTTTGTGGGGAGTTTTTTAATTACTGATTCAGTTTCATTGCTGGTATTGTTCTGTCCTTTTTTTTTTTTCTTCTAGTTCCTCCTAATTCAGTCTTGGGAGATTGTACTTTTCTAGGAATTTGTCCATTTCTTCTATTAGTAGGGTGTCCATTTTATCGGTATATAATTGTTCA
Organism: Oreotragus oreotragus; assembly: GCA_006410675.1. NCBI lineage: Eukaryota > Metazoa > Chordata > Mammalia > Artiodactyla > Bovidae > Oreotragus > Oreotragus oreotragus. The sequence goes on from SJYX01015665.1 coordinate 429,846, forward strand.
TAGCAGTTCCTTATGATCCTTTGTATATCTCTGGTATTAGTTGTAACTTCTCCTATTTTGTTTCTGATTTTGTGTGGGCTCCTCTCTTTTCTTTATGGGCTAAACTTTTTACATTTTTATTATCTTTTCAAAGAACCAGCCCTTAGTTTCATCAGTCTTTCTTATTATAATTTTAGCCTCAATTTATTTCTGCTCTGATATTTGTTATGTGTTTCTTCTACTATTTTGCCATTTTGATTATTCTTTTCTCAGTTCCTTGAGGTGTAAAGTTAGACTGCTTTTTTGTTTATATGTATTTTTTAAGATTTTTCTTATTTCCTGAGGTAGGTCTGTAGCTCTATGAACATTGCTCTTAAACTGACTTTTTTGCATGCATCACATAGATTTTGTAATATTCTGTTTCCATTTTTATTTATCTCTGGATGTTTTTTTGTTTCCTCTTTGATTTCTTCAATGACACTTTGGTTGGTTTGGTTAGTGGCATACTATTTAGCATCCAGGTGTTTATTATTTTTGCACTTTTTTTTTCTTGTGGTTGACTTCTAGTCTTATGCCTTTGTGGTCATAAATGATTCTTTGTGTGATAATAATCTTAAATTTATGGAGATTTGTTTTGTGGCCTAGAATGTCATGTGCAGTGGCTGCCAGTCCATTGGTGGATGGAGCCAGGTTGCAGTATACTGACTGCAGCAAGGGTTGAGGGCAAGGTTGATTCTAGCCCACTAGTGGGTGGGACTAATTGTGGGGCAGTTGTTTGCAATATCTGGGGTGGGGGGTAACCAGGGCTGGAGCTGGCCTCCTGGAAGAATCAACTTCTTTTATTTTTATTTTTAATAAACTACTTTCTTTTTTTTTTTTTTCCAAATTATAGACTTTTTATTGTTTTCAAATACTATACAGAAAAAAAAATAAACAGTAGTATTTCTTCATTAACAGATCCAGAAATAGTCCAAATTCAACATTTTTTTCCCCTCTATTTCAGTAGTTTGAATTACTACTAAAATAATCCATTGGATTCCACTCTCTTCCTTGGATTACTTTGGCTTCATAGGTGTAAGCATTCTTGCTTCATTTCCCACAAGCTCCATAAATTAAGGACATTCCTTTGTAAGAAGGGGCTAATTTTAGGAACTGTTTTCTTCTATCACACTTCTTGAATCCTTAAGCATCTGAGCTACTTTCAATGTATTTAAATCATGCTAGCTTTAGCATTCTCATATAGAAATATGACAACTAGGAGCTATCATATAGCTCACATTCATGCAACAGAATTTTCATCACCTTGTCATTTGCTGCCTTCTCTGCCATCACCTCTGCACACCAGGGAATTAGCTATTTGAAGAAAGGTCAAAGGGCTTGAAATGGTGTTGGAGCTTGCATGTGAAATGACACCATCTTGACTCAATGTTAAATGTGCTGGAAAAGAGTAAATAGCCAGAAATAGTTGGCAGCTCAAAAGTAATAAATTTGAAAAGGAAAGCAATATGTGATAAGTGCAATTATCTTAATAAAGATAAAAAAAATGTATTACTCCAGAACTATAAGATTTACATGGAAGAACAACAAAAAAATCCAGACAAATTAGAAATATGTCCATATATATTTTTGTGTTCACTATATCTCTTTATAGTAAAGAGTTGCTAATGTAAGGATTTTTTGTCTAACAAACAGTTAAGCATTTATAAAATAACAAAGCATACTTCTAAATATTCTCCTAAATTTAAAAAGGTTTTCTCTGTTACATCAGAAATTGGATTCATTACTCCTTGGACTCTGAGGAGACTGCTCAGTACTTTGGGGTTGTTGGTACTTCCCAGTTGCTGGTCTAGGTATTATATAATAGCTGTTGCTGAATGATCACTATTATGTACCACAGACTGTGCTCAAAGCTTTCCACTCCAAAACCATAAAAATATTATCATTCTGGTGTAAAAAATTAAAAACTGAGATTAGAAACATTTGATGGTTTGCCCAAAGTAGTAAGGGGCAGCATGGGAATTATTTATATCTGAATTCAGAACTCTTCTAATATTTAAGAATACCCAACTAAAAAACATGAAGATCTAAAACAGAAGGAAAAATAAAGCCATCTAACTGGATATGGCAGTCACCATTTGTTTTTAGTGAAAACATCTTAGGCTTCTCAGTCAACACTCCATGTACCACATTTTTTTGTTCTTTTTCAAAATATTTTGGGTTTGTTTTATGGCTACTATCTTACTAAGTACAGTATATTTCAGATCTTACAACAAAAAAATCTCTTTCTAGAGTAATCAACATTTCCCAAAATGAATTCGTTTATTTGAAAGTTTTAAACGTATTGCCTTTTGAACATTGAAATATAGTTGATGTAGAGTTCAGTTCAGTTCAGTCACGCAGTCGTGTCTGACTCTTTGTGACCCCATGAACCACAGCATGCCAGGCCTCCCTGTGCATCACCAGCTCCTGGAGTTTACTCAAACTCGTCCATTGAGTCGGTGATGCCATCCAACTATCTCATCCTCTGTCATCCCCTTCTCCTCCTGCCCTCAATCTTTCTCAGCATCAGGGTCTTTTCCAATGAGTCAGTTCTTCACATCAGGTGGCCAAAGTATTAGAATTTCAGCTTTAGCATCAGTCCTTTCAGTGAATATTCAGGACTGATTTCCTTTAGGATGGACTGGTTGGATCTCCTTGCAGTCCAAGGGACTCTCAAGAGTTTTCTTCAACACCACAGTTCAAAACCATAAATTCTTTGGTGTTCAGCTGATGTACAATATTATGTTANTTTCAGCTTCAGCATCAGTCCTTCCAATGAATATTCAGGACTGATTTCCTTTAGGATGGACTGGTTGGATCTCCTTGCAGTCCAAGGGACTCTCAAGAGTTTTCTTCAACACCACAGTTCAAAACCATAAATTCTTTGGTGTTCAGCTGATGTACAATATTATGTTAATTTCAGGTATATAACATAGTGATTTATTTAAATACATGACAAGATGATCATTGTGATAAGTCTAGTAACCATCTGTCACCAAAGTTAGTATAATATTATTGACTATATTTTTATGCTGTATATTACATCTTCATGACATATTAACTTTATAACTGGAAGTTTATAATTTTAGTTGCTTCCCTGGTGGCTCAGAGGTTAAAGCGTCTGCCTCCAATGCGGGAGACCTGGGTTCGATCCCTGGGTTGGGAAGATCCCCTGGAGAGGAAATGGCAACCCACTCCAGTATTCTTGCCTGGAGAATCCCATGGACTGAGGAGCCTGGTGGGTTGCANGTACCTGTCTCTTATACACATCTAGATGTGTATAAGAGACAGGGTTAAAGCGTCTGCCTCCAATGCGGGAGACCTGGGTTCGATCCCTGGGTTGGGAAGATCCCCTGGAGAGGAAATGGCAACCCACTCCAGTATTCTTGCCTGGAGAATCCCATGGACTGAGGAGCCTGGTGGGTTGCAGTCCACGGGGTCACAAAGAGTTGGACACGACTGAGTGACTTTACTTACTTACTTACATCAATTAAAAAAATTTATACAGTTTTAAAGGTTACACTCCAATTATAGTTATTGCAAAATATTGACTGTATACCTCCTGCTGTATTATACATTCTTATAACCTATCTTACACCAGTAATTTTTACCTTCCACTCACCCATCCAGTTTTTTAAGGAATCTCCACACTGTTCTCCATAGTGGCTGTACTAGTTTGCATTCCCCCCAACAGTGTAAGAGGGTTCCTTTTCTCCACACCCTCTCCAGCATATATTGTTTGTGCATAAATAATAAATAATAACAATAAATTATTATTTATTGTTTATAGACTTTTGGATAGCAGCCATTCTGACTGGCATGAGATGGTACCTCATTGTGGTTTTGATTTGCTTTTACTGATAATGAGTGATGTTGAGCATCTATCTTCTCATGTGTTTGTTAACCATCTGTATGTCTTCTTTGGAGAAATGTCTGTTTAGTTCTTTGGCCCATTTTTTGATTAAGTCATTTATGTTTCTGGTATTGAGCTGCATGAGTTGCTTGTATATTTTTGAGATTAATTCTCTGTTGATTGCTTTGTTTGCTGTTATTTTCTCCCATTCTGAAGGCTGTCTTTTCACCTTGCTAATAGTTTCCTTCATTGTGCAAAAGCTTTTAAGTTTAATTAGGTCCCATTTGCTTATTTTTGCTTTTATTTCCATTACTCTGGGAGGTGGGTCATAGAGGATCCTTCTGTGATTTATGTCAGAGAGTGTTTTGACTATGTTTTCCCCTAGGAATTTTAGTTTCTGGTCCTACATTTAGATCTTTAATCCATTTTAAGTTTATTTTTGTGTATGGTGTTAGAAAGTGTTCTAGTTTCATTCTTTTACAGGTGGTTTACCAGTTTTCCCAGCATGACTTGTTAAAGAGATTGTCTTTTCTCCATTGTATATTCTTGCCTCCTTTGTCAAAGATAAGGTGTCCATAGGTGTGTGGATTTATCTCTGGGCTTTCTATTTTGTTCCATTGGTCTATATTTCTGTCTTTGTGGCAGTACTATATTGTCTTGATGATGGTAGCTTTGTAGTAGAGCCTCAAGTCAGGCAGGTTGATTCCTCCAGTTCCATTCTTCTTCCTCAAGATTGCTTTGGCTATTCGAGGTTTTTTTTTTTGTATTTCCATGCAAATAGTGAAATTATTTGTTCTTTTTAACAGTAAAATGTTTATAAAAACAATGTCACGAGGGTTGTTAAACCCAGAAAAGTCATTGAAGGGAAAATTCAGATTTGGAAATTTTGAATAGTTTAAACCAAGAGCAAATTGTTTAAAATAACTTTGGATATACTAAAAGAAAGTCAACACATTGACAAACTGATGTTGAGTAAAATTTTTGGATGAATGGTATGCATCCACATTTTTGTAGTGAGTTAGTGTTTTGACTGTGGCTATTTGGGTTGCACCAGAAAACTAAATACTACAACCATGAAGAACTAGTATCTGACTTCGTGAGTCATGATTAGTATAAACCATCTTTTCTATTTTAAAGGAAATATATCGTCTTCTTCTACTGAGAATACTTATACCTTTCATGAAACTCTTGTGTGTGTATTTTCATCTGTATATTTGTCTTTCAGATTCTATTTTAAATGTAGTTTTTCTCTACATTAGCTTGATCATGTATAACCCAGTAATGAAAACAAATGGGAAACTTAAGGAACAAGAATATTCCTGAGCCACTGGGCTTCCTTAGTGGCTCAGCAATAAAGAATCTACTGCAGTACAGGAGACACAGGACATGTGGATTCGATCCCTGGATCTGGAAGATCNCCCCAAAAATAAAGTCTGACACTGTTTCCACTGTTTCCCCATCTATTTCCCATGAAGTGATGGGACCAGGTGCCATGATCTTCGTTTTCTGAATGTTGAGCTTTAAGCCAACTTTTTCACTCTCCTCTTTCACTTTCATCAAGAGCCTTTTTAGTTCCTCTTCACTTTTTGCCATAAGGGTGGTGTCATCTGCATATCTGAGGTTATTGATATTACTCCCAGCATTCTTGATTCCAGCTTGTGTTTCTTCCAGTCCAGCATTTCTCATGATGTACTCTGCATATAAGTTAAATAAGCAGGGTGACAATATACAGCCTTGACATACTCCTTTTCCTATTTGGAACCAGTCCATGTCCAGTTCTAATTGTTGCTTCTTGACCTGCATACAGGTTTCTCAGGAGGCAGGTTAGGTGGTCTGGGATTCCCATATCTTTAAGAATTCTCCACAGTTGATTGTGATCCACACAGTCAAAGGCTTTGGCATAGTCAATAAAGCAGAAATAGATGTTTTTCTGGAACTCTCTTGCTTTTTCCATGATCCAGCGGATGTTGACAATTTGATCTCTGGTTCCTCTGCCTTTTCTAAAATCAGCTTGAACATTTTTCTTAATTCTCCATAAATAAATGATTCCATTGGAGACTGGGCTTTGTAATCTGCTAACTATAAAGCTGGCCTCTTGTAAAAGCTACATTAACTCTTCAAAGCCATTTGATTTCCAGTTACTGTAGTGAAGTCATTGTTTACATGGAAATGAACCTAGAACATCATTGATTTATAAATACTGGGAGCATTATACTTACACCAGGCACTATGATATTCCTGAGAATAGAATCGTTTAAAAAAAAGTCATCTTTCTCTGCCCTTGTGGGCTTAGAGTCTTGTGAATGTCCTGTGTAAGTTCTTAAGACTCTAAAGTAGATGGCTAAATAAAGAAAGCAAAATCTAACAATGATTAGACATTCAAAAGGACCCTTCAAATGCAGGCAGAAGAATCAGTTTCAAGCATCCATTTCTTCTGCAAATATTGTTTTATTGTATCCACGAGTTCCGGGAAACAAGCTCACTCAGAAGGACAACGCAGATAGTGGAGTGCAGTTTATTACACCAGTGACCCAAGGCAGAGTCTCCTTTTAGCCAAGGATCCTGACCAGTTTTTGTGAAAACCTTATATACCCTAAGTGTACGTGCCCAAATCCACCTCCCCAAGTTCCCTGAAACTAGTCTGAACAAAGGAAAAGAAAGATACCATCAAAGTTACCCCATGATTCATATGCCTTAAGCCTAGGTAGTTAGCAGTAGACAATTATCAATAGGCTTGTGGTCATACCCCAATAAGCATAATAGAATGTATGATTCTATTCAGTTGCACAGATAATTAGAGTATTCTTTTAGGCAATGGAGAGTCTAGGTAGGAGCCCTGTGGCTCTTCCACCAGCGGAGGCTGGTTTTCCAGTTGGTATGTTGTTTCCATAGATACTGGGCATATAGCTCAAAGTCCACAGTCCAGCCCANATAGAATGTATGATTCTATTCAGTTGCACAGATAATTAGAGTATTCTTTTAGGCAATGGAGAGTCTAGGTAGGAGCCCTGTGGCTCTTCCACCAGCGGAGGCTGGTTTTCCAGTTGGTATGTTGTTTCCATAGATACTGGGCATATAGCTCAAAGTCCACAGTCCAGCCCAGGATGGAGTCCTGCTTTCAAGTGGAGCCTGTCCTGTCTGTTTCCTTCTTCAGTTTTACTTCATCTGATTCACCTGGTCTTGTTCTTAGCCCTGAGGAGTCAGGTGTGAACAAAACCTATGTACCTTTTGTCCTCTAGAGTTTCTGACCCGTGGCTATCTGAGATTCTGCCTCGAAAATTCCATGCTTAATGACTAAGAGTCTGCATCACTATTAAATTATTAACAACACAGTTTTACTCTTCCTATGAATGCTTATTTTCATATGGAAACTCCTCCCAGGAAACTCAGGACCTGGTTCTTCTTCCCTTCTGAAAGTGTAAATATGGTTTGTGTGTGTGTGCTTGGGATTATTTAGTGTTGTCAAGAACATATGCAACTTGGAGGGAAATGGAGTAACTCTCACATCTTAAATATTCCCTGTCAAGTGTGCATATTAGTTACAACCTGCTCCATTATATCCCATGCAGACCAGTATGTGGTGCAGTTAGTCTACTAGATTTAGAGTTGGAAACTTGAATTTAGATCCCAGCTCTGCCATTCAGTACTTAAGTGACCTTGATCAGCTTATTTCTTATCTCTGAATTTGATTAATCTCATCTGTAAAGAAAATTCTAGAAAAACTTCTACTTCTGCTTCCTTGACTATGCTAAAGCTTTGAGTGTGTGGATCACAACAAACCATGGAAAATTCTGAAAGAGATGAAGATACTCTTTCAGAAGAGTATTCAGACTACCTTACCTACCTCCTGCTAAATCTGTATGCAGGTCAAGAAGCAACGGTTAGAACTGGACATAGAAAAAACTGGTTCCAAATTGGGAAAGGCTGTATATTGTCAGCCTGCTTATTTAACTTATATGAAGAGCACGTCATGTAAAATATCTGGCTGGATGAAGCATAAGCTGAAATCAAGATCTCTGGGAGAGGTATCAATAACCTCAGATATGCGGATAACACCACCCTTATGGCAGAAAGTGAATAAGAACTAAAAAGCCTCTTGATGAAAGTAAAAGAGGAGAGAGAAAAGCTGGCTTAAACCTCAGAATTCAAGAAACTAAGATCATGGCATCTGGTCCCATCACTTCACGGCAAATAGATGGGGAAACAATGGAAACAGTGAGACTTTATTTTATTGGGCTCCAAAATCACTGTAGATGGTGACTTCAGCCATGAACTTAAGACACTTCCTCCTTGGAAGAAAGGTATGACAAACCTAGACAGCATATTAAAAAGCAGAAACATTATTTTGCCAACAAAAGTCCATATAGTCAAAGCTATGGTTTTTCCAGTAGTCCTGTATGCATGTGAGAGTTGGACCATACAGAAGGCTGAGCACCAAGGAATTGATACTTTTGAACTATGGTGTTGCTGAAGACTCTTGAGAGGCCCTTGGACTGCAAGGAGATCCAGCCAGTCCATCCTAAAGGAAATCAGTCCTGGATATTCATTGGAAGGACTGATGCTGAAGCTGAAGCTCTGATACTTTGGTCTCCTGATGCAAAGAACTGACTCATTTGAAAAGACCCTGATGCTGGGAAAGATTGAAGGCAGGAGGAGAAGGGGATGACAGAGGATGAGATGGTCAGATGGCATCACTGACTCAATGGATGTGAGTGTGAGCAAGCTCTGTGAGATGGTGAAGGACAGGGAAGCGTGCTGCAGTCCATGGAGGCTCAAAGGGTCAGACATGACTGAGCAACTAAATGACAAGTAAAGTGGGGATATTAATTCCCATTGTCTGTTTAATCAAATTTTTCAAAAAGGAAATTGGACTGCATAGGAGACTCAGGACAGTTGTTTTAATTGTGTAGTATTAGCACCTTCTGTGTAATAAAAGGAGTTTGTACTATAGTTACTTCTCATGTTCATGGCTATGGACAGCTGGGAGGAGTGAAGAGGAGAGCTGCCTGCTTACAACCATTTATGCACCATCACACTTCCTTCTTCTATGCCAGTCATCATTTATTGAAAACACCATTTTCCAGGGATCATAACATGTTTTGAGTATAGTACAGAACGTGGTCCACTGAAGAAGGGAATGGCAAGCCACTTCAGTATTCTTGCCTTGAGAACCCCATGAACAGTATGAAAAGGCAAAATGATAGGATACCAAAAGAGGAACTCCCCAGGTCGTTAGGTGCCCAATATGCTACTGGAGATCAGTGGAGAAATAATTCCAGAAAGAATGAAGGGATGGAGCCAAAGCAAAAACAATACCCAGCTGTGCATGTGACTGGTGATAGAAGCAAGATCCGATGCTGTAAAGAACAATATTGCATAGGAACCTAGAATGTCAGGTCCATGAATCAAGGCAAATTGGAAGTGGTCAAATAAGAAATGGCAAGGGTGAACGTCAACATTCTAGGAATCAGTGAACTAAAATGGACTGGAATGGGTGAATTTAACTCAGATGACCATTATATCTACTACTGCGGGCAGGAATCCCTCAGAAGAAATGGAGTAGCCATCATGGTCAACAAAAGAGTCCGAAACGCAGTACTTGGATGCAATCTCAAAAACGACAGAAAGATCTCTGTTCATTTCCAAGGCAAACCATTCAATATCACAGTTATCCAAGTCTATGCCCCAACCAGTAATGCTGAAGAAGCTGAAGTTGAACGGTTTTATGAAGACCTACAAGACCTTTTAGAACTAACACCCAAAAAAGATGTCCTTTTCATTATAGGGGACTGGAATGCTAAAGTAGGAAGTCAAGAAACACCAGGAGTAACAGGCAAATTTGGCCTTGGAATGCGGAATGAAGCAGGGCAAAGACTAATAGAGTTTTGCCAAGAAAATGCACTGATCATAGCAAACACCCTCTTCCAGCAACACAAGAGAAGACTCTACACATGGACATCACCAGATGGTCAACACCGAAATCAGATTGATTATATTCTTTGCAGCCAAAGATGGAGAAGCTCTATACAGTCAACAAAAACAAGACCAGGAGCTGACTGTGGCTCAGATCATGAACTCCTTATTTCCAAATTCAGACTTAAATTGAAGAAAGTAGGGAAAACCGCTAGACCATTCAGGTATGACCTAAATCAAATCCCTTATGATTATACAGTGGAAGTGAGAAATAGATTTAAGGGCCTAGATCTGATAGACAGAGTTCCTGATGAACTATGGAATGAGGTTCGTGACATTGTACAGGAGACAGGGATCAAGACCATCCCCATGGAAAAGAAATGCAAAAAAGCAAAATGGCTGTCTGGAGAAGCCTTACAAATAGCACTGAAAAGAAGAGAGGCGAAAAGCAAAGGAGAAAAGAAAAGATATAAGCATCTGAATGCAGAGTTCCAAAGAATAGCAAGAAGAGATAAGAAAGCCTTCTTCAGCAATCAATGCAAAGAGATAGAGGAAAACAACAGAATGGGAAAGACTAGAGATCTCTTCAAGAGAATTGGAGATACCAAGGGAACATTTCATGCAAAGATGGGCTCGATAAAGGATAGAAATGGTATGGACCTAACAGAAGCAGAAGATATTAAGAAGAGGTGGCAAGAATACACAGAAGAACTGTACAGAAAAGATCTTCACGACCCAGATAATCATGAGGATGTGATCACTAATCTAGAGCCAGACATCTTGGAATGTGAAGTCAAGTGGGCCTTAGAAAGCATCACTAAGAACAAAGCTAGTGGAGGTGATGGAATTCCCGTTGAGCTGTTTCAAATCCTGGAAGATGATGCTGTGAAAGTGCTGCACTCAATATGCCAGCAAATTTGGAAAACTCAGCAGTGGCCACAGGACTGGAAAAGGTCAGTTTTCATTCCAATTCCAAAGAAAGGCAATGCCAAAGAATGCTCAAACTACCGCACAATTGCACTCATCTCACACGCTAGTAAAGTAATGCTCAAAATTCTCCAAGCCAGGCTTCAGCAATATGTGAACCGTGAACTCCCTGATGTTCAAGCTGGTTTTAGAACAGGCAGAGGAACCAGAGATCAAATTGCCAACATCCGCTGGATCATGGAAAAAGCAAGAGAGTTCCAGAAAAACATCTATTTCTGCTTTATTGACTATGCCAAAGCCTTTGACTGTGTGGATCACAATAAACTGTGGAAAATTCTGAAAGAGATGGGAATACCAGACCACCTAACCTGCCTCTTGAGAAATCTGTATGCAGGTCAGGAAGCAACAGTTAGAACTGCACATGGAACAACAGACTGGTTCCAAATAGGAAAAGGAGTATGTCAAGGCTGTATATTGTCACCCTGCTTGTTTAACTTATATGCAGAGTACCTCATGAGAAATGCTGGGCAGGATGAAGCACAGGCTGGAATCAAGATTGCCGGGAGAAATATCAATAACCTCAGATATGCAGATGACACCACCCTTATGGCAGAAAGTGAAGAGGAGCTAAAAAGCCTCTTGATGAAAGTGAAGGAGGAGAGCGAAAAAGTTGGCTTAAAGCTCAACATTCAGAAAACGAAGATCATGGCATCCAGTTCAATCACTTCATGGGAGATAGATGGGGAAATAGTGGAAACAGTTTCAGACTTTATTTTTTTGGACTCCAAAATCACTGCAGATGGTGACTGCAGTCATGAAATTAAAAGACGCTTACTCCTTGGAAGAAAAGTTACGACCAACCTAGATAGCATATTCAAAAGCAGAGACATTACTTTGCCAACAAAGGTCTGTCTAGTCAAGGCTATGGTCTTTCCTGTGGTCATGTATGGATGTTAAAGTTGGACTGTGAAGAAAGCTGAGTGCCAAAGAATTGATGCTTTTGAACTGTGGTGTTGGAGAAGACTCTTGGGAGTCCCTTGGACTGCAAGGAGATCCAACCAGTCCATTCTGAAAGAGATCAGCCCTGGGATTTCTTTGGAAGGAATGATGCTAAAGCTGAAACTCCAGCACTTTGGCCACCTCATGTGAAGAGTTGACTCATTGGAAAAGACTCTGATGCTGGGAGGGACTGGGGGCGGGAGAAGGGGACGACCGAGGATGAGATGACTGGATGGCATCATGGACTCGATGGACGTGAGTCTGCGTGAACTCCGGGAGATGGTGGTGATCAGGGAGGCCTGGCGTGCTGCGATTCATGGGGTCACAAAGAGTCGGACACGACTGAGTGACTGAACTGAACTGATAGTATCTGCTTGACTGGGTACATAAGCTTTCAGAAGTATACCTTATTTCATGAAGTAACGACTTCCACAAAGTTCCCTCAATAATGCTTCACTCAACCATGGGGTTTCCTTTCCCTATGGGTCAGTTATCCCATTGCACTAATGAGGCAGCGATAAACCAAATAATATCACTCAGGCACAAATGACAATTAGATGGCAGAGCTGGAATTCGAACCCATTAGACAGCTTTACTTCCAGATCTGTTCCCGTGTCGTTGAACAAGGCTCGTGCTTCGTCTCAGCTCAGATTTCTTATTTACAGTTGATGTTTTATTGTCTGAAATTTCACAGCTTAGCTCTATGACCCCTTAAAAACACATTTAAGCAATTGTAGCACTCTTGCCTCAGTGCACTTTTATTTTTGCTTAATCAATTCATCAAGGCCTTCTGTTGTTAGTAGGAGTAAGGCAGAAACCAACAACTCTCTCACAACAGCTCCAAACATTCAATTATTCATTGGAATGAGTAGTGTTCTACAGAAGCAAAATAGACACACCCAGGATTATCATGATTTAACAAGTGAGCTGCTCTAGATGTGAGCATACATGGAATATGCCTCTGCTACAAAAGAAATCCTATGGAATCTGACTTTATAATTGTTTTTATCCCATAAGAAATATTTTCTAAATGCACCTAGTTTGTCTGTATCTGACTTTATAAATTAGGACTAAATTCACCAGAAGTAGACAGTTCAGGTGTAGTAATTGACACCACTGAAGTCATCAAGAAAACCTTCCTTTCTCTCTTTTTCTGTTTCATCATCCTCCAAGTGTGTGGCTTCCATCCTCATGGTCCAAAGTGACTGCTACAGGGCCAGTCCTCATGTCAGTATTTCAGGCAGCAGGAAAAAGCACAACAGAAAGGGCAGAAGGGTGTGTGTGAGCTGCCTTGAAATAAATTCTTCTGCAAGTACCACACAATAACTTCCGCTTACATCCCTTTGACTCTATCTTATTCTCCTGATCTTTCTTAGTTGTACAGGGATAAATGTTTCTACTTTATTAATAATCACTCTCACTGCTCTTTGCCATTCTCTCTCCCTCCCCACTTCTCAGAAAACCAAAGCTAGCTGTTATACATATATTCCTACATTTCTATAGCATTATACAAGTAATTGATACATGTGTTGTTTATAGTGATCAGAATTGGATTATCCTATACAAATTATTCTGCAGCTTGATTTTAGATTCATCTCTGTGAATCTGCTTCATATAGATGTCCTCATTCTTTTTCAATAGCTGCTTCAGATCCTTTAGTATCAATATGCACAAATATTTCACTACACAACTTTTACTGATTAAGATGTCCAAAAGGGCAGCAAAATCAGCTTGATGAAGTACTGAACACAGCTAAAAAATCAAGAGACTGAATAGCTGAGAGAAAGTTAGAAGCTTTAGGGTCAAGCATAGTAAGTGGGTTAACGTGGCTAGCTGAGGACACAGAGCATGCTCAGAGTGTGGCTGCAGCGTTTTCAGGACAGAGGGGGCAGTTGTTAGCAGAGCTTCTGATGCCACAAAATCCCTAAAGATGCCATTTATGCCATCTGGCTTTGTTGTTCCTCTCAATCAGCATCTTTAGACATTTCTACTATTCATTTTTTCCCTTTTCAAAACATCTCTCCAATCAAATCACCATCTAATTTCTAAATTCTGGGGGGGGAAAAAACAGTTTAAAAAAATTTAAAACTTTGCCCTTAAACTACTTTTTCAAGTTATTAGTCCACCTGTTGATAGCCTGTCTGTCCGTTTTAAGTTGGAGAATTCTTTTTATTTTTCTTGCACACATTTTTCCTTCTCGTTATTTGGCCCTCTTTCCCCTTTTCCTTGCTCTTTGATAATTGTCCTCACCTTCTTATGCTTTTCAGATAATTATTTATTGAAACACAAACCAGCGTATATGCTCTTATCTTGAATTTGCATACATATTTTAAATTTAACGTGGAAAGGAGCTGTATTAGACTCTGAATCTCCACGTTAGTTGTTGCTTCTTCTGAAAATTGAGGCTTGTGCCTTACACTGCTCCCTTTCTCGACATGACCTATTTGTGAAGCCCGAATATAAGTCCTGCATACGGTGAATAAGTAGAGAAAGTAAGCAAAAAAGCAAGAGTAACACTATGAAAGAGACTGAAAGAAAATTTCCTCCTAATACAAACATACCTATTTCAGCATGCAGGGCAAACAAAAATGATCGAGAAACAAGCTGCTCAGTTTCTTTTGCCTAATCCCAGCTTGCAGGGTTTTCCCTACCTTTGAGTTTGTGAGCTGGAACTGGGTAAACAGGGAAGCTGTGAGGATGTTCCCTGGGAAGCCGTCATGTACCAATATCACTGTATTCTTCATCTTTCTGTTTTTCTGGTTTCCTCACTTTACAATGGGAGGTGCCAGGAAATAGGGGTGCTGGCTGTGAGAGCACCTAACAGCCTAACTATGTTCTTTCCTTGGTGTGGACACCTCTTTGTTCTAGGAAACATGACCTATGTTTACAAAACAATGAGGCAACACTAGTAAGACTACAGATCTCAGAGAATCTGTATATGGAATGATCTGCATGTCAGGAAACTGAAGGGGTGAAGTTGTTTGTCCCAGTTCATGTTATTGTCGGCAAAGCCAGAAGCAAATTCTTGTCCATTGTGCAAGATCCTTTCACTGTGCCCTTGGCTCCAGGCTGCTTCAAATGTTGAACATTATTTCTAAGAAAAAAAAAAAAAAGTTAATCACCTAGCATTTTATGGAATGCTGACCACACACCAGAAACCATTGTGCAAGATGTTTTCATTCTCTCTTTTACTTTATGCATATTTATCCGGGGATGTTTATGCATCCTCATGGAGTTTATATCTGGGTGTGTGCACACACCTGCTGACAGAGGATAAGGGAAGTAGGGAGTGGAAGAAAAACAATAAAAGCAAGTAAATTTAGTTCAATTCAGTCGCTCAGTCGTGTCCGACTCTTTGCAATCCCATGAAGCGCAGCACGCCAAGCCTCCCTGTCCATCACCAACTCCCAGAGTTCACCCAAACTCATGTCCATTGAGTCGGTGATGCCATCCAGCCACCTCATCCTCTTTCGTCCCCTTCTCCTCCTGTCCCCAATCACTCCCAGCATCAGGGTCTTTTCCAGTGAGTCAACTCTTTGCATGAGGTGGCCAAAGTATTCAAGTTTCAGACTCAGCATCAGTTCTTCCAATGAACACCCAGGGCTGATTTCCTTCAGAATGGACCAGTTGGATCTCCTTGCAGTCCAAGGGACTCTCAAGAGTCTTCTCCAGCACCACAGTTCAAAAGCATCAATTCTTTGGCGCTCAGCTTTCTTCACAGTCCAACTCTCACATCCATACATGACCACTGGAAAAACCATAGCCTTGACTAGATGGGCCTGTGTTGGCAAAGTAATATCTCTGCTTTTTAATATGCTACCTAGGTTGGTCGTAACTTTCCCTCCAAGGAGTAAGCGTCTTTTAATTTCATGGCTGCAGTCACCATCAAGTAAACTTATGCTTATAGCTGATGGCGTTTTATGTTAAATGAACATCTGAGATAGGATAGGATAGGGAAAAGCCTACTTTGTATTATCTCGTTTAATTCTAACATCAAGTCTATGAGACAGGAACTAGTATTCTCTCTAATAGGTAGATAAAGAAACCAAGGCTCTGGGGAGTTTAGTAATTTCCTTAAGTTCAACCATCTTGTGTAGGAAGGCGCTAGATCTAAGCTCAGGTCTGCCTCACTCAAGAATTGTGCTCTAGTCATTAGGCCCATTTGCCTCTAAATGAAAATGTCATGGGGGAAAAAAATTCTTCCTTGAATTTTATTCAAAGCAGAGATTGTTCAATGAGTAGATACAGCAGATAAGTGCTGATGATTAAGTAGCTGAACAATTGAGCTGAATGGCTTAATGAGATTAAGGTTCCCTGACATCAGAACTTGAGTTATTTCATCATGAGCATGGTAGAAAAGAGGCTGAATAAAAATGCATTATTGGAATCATCTGCTTCCTATTTTCAAGGATCAAAGAATCAACTAATAGGTACACAATTCTTGAAGGCATGCTGTTCAAAGCAAGGTCAGCATCTAATAAAGACATCTGCTATTTAATCATGGAGCAGACCACTTGACTTTGCTTGTATCACTGATACCAGCCATTATTGGCCAAGAACCAGCAGAGTACTCAGTACAGCATGAAATAAGAGAGGTTGGGGGATCTGTTGATTGCATCTTGTCTCTGCTATAGGAGGTACACTCCTCCAAAATCAGTCCCTTCCAATTATGCCAGGTTGCAGCTGGCATGGTGAACCCTGGGTTGTTTTTGCCCAATGAAAGAGTCTAATTTTATCACAGAATCATAGGACTGGCAAGACCTTGAGAGGTCAGTGGAGGCTTTCAGGCAAGACTGCACTGAGTGAACGTATCTAATCCTATTTTAAACCATCTCCAGAGGGGAGATTCCATGATTTCTCTTGAAAGCCAATGCCAGTGTTAAGCCACCTTTTGTATAGCCAGTCTAACATCCCTAGTGGTTTATTTTAGACTGACAGGGTTTACAATGCTAGTTTATATTATCTCTATGTTCCCTCTTAACTTGTTAAGAAGTATTGTTGTAAGTCAAAATAATTCTTATGTTTGGGTAAAGGGATTAATGATTTGTAATTGCTCTTTAATGGGGTATTATATCACTTATTAACTAAAAAGCCCTAGATTGAACATTTATTCTGTGTTAGCTTTAAGAAGCCCAAATCAAATGACTTTGAAGGACTTCCAAGCCAGCTCCCACTTTGTCCCTTGTTCCCTTGCTCTGAGCACACTGGCCATTTTATATCCTCAAATGTGCCCAGCTCATTTCTTACTCAGGGCTTTTGCACTTGCTATTTGATCCTGTGCCTTTGACAGTCTGCTCTAAATTCTTCCTGTGAAGGTCCCTTTTCCTCAGAAGAGCCATCCCCAATCAGCCTATTTAAAGTCTCCTCAGAGCACGTATCATTCTCTAAAATTATCTTATTTATTCCCTAGTTGGCACAGTTGTTGTTTGTCTCCTTCCGAAAGAATGTGTGAACTGTGCAGACAGTAGCCTCACCTGACTTTTTTGTTCTAATCATTGTAATCCCAGCGTCTAAAACAAGCACATGATAAGCACCTGATAAATTTTTGCTGAAGAAATGAATGAAAGGATATTCACATGGCAGGAGAGCAGTGGAAAATGTTTATTGAGTCTGTGACCTCGGAGAACTCCCAGAGTGGTCTGTCCCAGGAGGGTGTGCAGTATGCTTATGGGATCTTCAGCATCAAACCGTGTGGCTAAAGTCCCAGATCCAGCATTTACCAACTGTGCAACTTTGGGCAAGTTACTTACATCCTCTTAGTTTTAGTTGTGTAATCTGTGAGATGGTGGCAGTAAAACTCAGCTCCCTTGTCAGTTGTTGGGAGGAGAGGGTTATTTTAGCTATTACTTTTGGAAACAATGATTATTGAGCACCTACTATGTGCCAGGTACTGATCTAGGAGCTGAGAATACAAAAATGATCAGTTGATAAAAATCTCTCCCCTCCAAGCATACACTTTGGTGCATGTGTACATGTATAATAATTAAAGAACTGGATTTTGAATTTAACCTACAAGGGGATTAGATCTGCTCAGTGTGCTAGTACAGGTTCTTCATTCAATGGTCAATGTGTATTCACTATGGGCCTCTTATGTTTCCAAGAATAAATATCCAGCTCATAATGGTGTATTGGGTACATACACAGAGAGGTCTATGTATAAGACAGTATGGTCAGTTTTACCTACAAGAGACTGCTTGTGTTTGACACCTACAGTGCATAAAGAGATCTAAAGAGTGGTCCCCCCAAATTTTTGTTTAATATTGATTGTATTGCCAAAAGATTATCAACCAAAAAAACAGGTGAGTATTTCTTTAAACTTTTGATAAAGAAAGCCCTTTTTCTGGAAATAATGGTGTTTTTTAAGTTTTATCAGTGTACCATTTGCATTGTTGATGTCACACTTAGAATCTTGAGTTATCTATTGAAGTATCATTGCTTTAAATGTTGTGTTAGTTTCTGTTGTACAACAAAGTAAATCAGCTACACATATACACACATACCTTCCTTCTTGAGCCTCCTCCTGCACCCTTCTCCCCACCCCTCTAGGTCATCACAGAGCACCGAGCTGAACTCCTTGTGCTATACAGCATCTTCCCACTAGTGTTGTTCAGCTGCTAAGTCATGTTCAACATTTTGCCTCCTGACCTGCATACAGGTTTCTCAAGAGGCAGGTCAGGTGGTCTGGTATTCCCATCTCTTTCAGAATTTTCCACAGTTGATTGTGATCCACACGGCCAAAGGCTTTGGCATCGTCAATAAAGCAGAAATAGATGTTTTTTGGAATTCCCTTGCTTTTTCTTTGATCCAGCAGATGTTGGCAATTTGATCTCTGGTTCCTCTGCCTTTTCTAAATCCAGCTTGCACATCTGGAAGTTCTCGGTTCACATATTGTTGAAGCCTAGCTTGAAGGATTTTTAACATAATCTTGCTAGCATGTGAAATGAGTGCAATTGTACAGTAATTTGAACATTATTTGGCATTGCCTTTCTTTGGGACTAGAATGAAAACTGACGTTTTCCAGTCTTATGGCCACTACTGAGTTTTCCAAATTTGCTGGCATATTGTATGCAGCATGTTAACAGCATCATCTATTAGGATTTTAAATAACTCAACCGAAATTCTGTCACCCCTACTAGCTTTGTTCATAGGGATGCTTCCTAAGGGCCACTTAACTTTGCATTCCAGAATGTCTGGCTCTAGGTGAGTGATCACACCATCATGATTATCTTGGTCCTGAAGACCTTTTTTGTACAGTCCTTCTGTGTATTCTTGCCACCTCTTCTTAATCTCTTCTGCTTCTGTTAGGTCTTTGCCATTTCTGTCCTTTATTGTGCCTTAACTTTGCAAGAAATTTTCCCTTTTATCTCCAATTTTCTTGAAGATACCTCTAGTCTTTGCCATTCTATTGTTTTCTTCTATTTCTTTGTATTGTTCACTTAAGGCTTTCTCATCTCTCTTGCAATTCTCTGGAACCCTGCATTCAGTTGGTATATCTTTCCCTTTCTCCTTTGCGTTTTACTTCTCTTCTTTTCTCAGCCATTCGTAAGTCCTCCTGAGACAAACCACTTTGCCTTCTCGCATTTTTTTTCTCCCTTGGGGACGATTTTGGTCACCATCTCTTGTAAAATGTTACGAAAGTCCCTCCATAGTAGTTCAGGCACTCTGTCTAACAGATCGAATGCCTTGAATCTGTTTGTCTCCTGCACTACCTCTCTGTTTTACAAATGGTAGTGTATATACATCAGTGCTTCTCTCCCGATTTTTCCCACCCTCCCCTTCCTCCCTTGTGTCTACATGTCCATTCTCCAAGTCTGTGTCTCTATTACCGCTCTGCAAATAGGTTCATCTCTGCCATTTTTCTAGATTCTATATGTATGTGTTAATACAGGACATTTTTTTTTTCTCTGTCGGATTTACTTCACTCTGTACGATAGACTCTAGATCCATCCACATCACTACAGATGACCCAGTTTTGTTCCTTTTATGGCTGACTAGTGTTCCATTGTTGGAGGAGGCAATGGCACCCCACTCCAGTACTCTTGCCTGGAAAATCCCATGGACGGAGGAGCCTGGTAGGCTGCAGTCCATGGGGTCGCTAAGAGTAAGGCACGGCTGAACAACTTCACTTTCACTTTTCACTTTCATCCATTGGAGAAGGAATTGGCAACCCACTCCAGGGTTCTTGCCTGGAGAATCCCAGGGACAGGGGAGCCTGATGGGCTGCCCTCTATGGGGTCGCACAGAGTCGGACACAACTGAAGCGACTTAGCAGCAGCAGTGTTCCATTGTATGTATGTACCACATCTTTTCTATCCATTCATCTGTTGATGGACATTTAGATTACCTCCATATCCTGGTAAATAGTGCTGCAATGAATATTGGAATTCATGTGTCCTTTTGAATTATAGTTTTCTCAGAGTATATGCCCAGTAGTGGCTTTTATGACCTCGATTTTTTTAAAGCTCCTTTTCACCAATAATTCATTCTCATTTTAGGATGATTTTTAAAAGAGATAAGCAGCTGAGAGAAACCTTTATATATTAGTAGGTGTTCACAAACATGTATGCATAGGTTTTTTAACATAGGTGAGTTTCTATTTCTAAAGTTTATCTTTGTATTTACCAATATGGTGACTGCATTCTATGTCAACAAATACACAGACTCCCCATTTTTGATAACTCCACAACATCTGTGCATGAATACATCATATTTATTCAATCCTCAATTTAAAATTTCAGTTAATTCCAGCTGTTTCGCTGTTGTAAACAATATTGGGAGAAACATATCTGACAGGGAAATTTTTGTAATTGTTTGATTTTCTTAGAATATATTTGAAAAGAATAACTGTACCTGAGAGGAAGGTACAGAACAATGGATTTGATTATATGAAAACTAATTCTTAACATATATATTAATAAATCAAATAAAATAGAAAATGTTAAGCTTGGGAAATATTTGCAAGACATATTTGGTATAAGAGCATGATTGCTTCAGCCAGCCTGCCTGAGTTCAACTTCTTTACTTGCTAGTTCTGTGAGCTGGGGAAATTTACTTCCTCTGATTTCCTCATCTGTAACAATAGGGATAATAATAGTACCTGTCTTTAAAGGAAATATGCAGGGTAGATATGCTATGCCCTGAACTGTGCCTGATACCGAAGAATGGTTATATAAAAGTTTGTTAATAAATGTGTCCTCATTGGGTAACTTCCTAACTATCTGAAGAGTTTAGAGATCAGTAAGATTAACCACTATGATTAATACTTAAAACCTGAGCAATAAACTAAGCAATGTAACAGAGTAATCACACAAGAAGTATATAGACAGTTGATTAATACATTAAAAGATGTTTACCATGTCTAAAAATCAAAAACACGAGAGTTAAATCCATAAAATACATTTGGCCCATCTAATTAACAAATAGTAAACAACAGAATTATTACAATACTTAGATCTCCTGAACTCATTTGGATAACAATATAAATTTGATTAATACATTTGGAAAATAACTTGGAAAATAATTACATTATTATTATGTTTCAAGTTTGAAAAAGGGTTCATCCCTTAGTTCTGCAACTCTGTTTCTGAGAGTACACTTAAAGACATAACCTGAAACACGCACAGAGATGTTCACGAAGGTGGCAAATCCAATACGGAGCCGAGACAGCAAAGTGGTTAACATGCAGCATAAAGCCAGTTTTTAACTCTGCCTTGACCATAAACCAGTAGTTAGTTTGAGATAAATGTTTAATCTTTTTTAACTGAATTCTTTCACCTGAAAAAGATAACGCCTGGATTTGGGCATAAACATGCACAATGACCATTACAGAGCAAACTCTCACAAACTGATTGTAGTTATCACTATTAATAATAGCTCCAAAATTTAGGTAACCGAAATAATTGTAGAAACATAAATTACCATATTTTTCTAATATTTTAAAGACATAATATATACATACAAATACATATATAATGTCATGAACATTCTAATGGATATAACATTTTATTCTAACTGGGGTTCAAAAGTGAATCTGTTGTGTAAACTTAACTATGTAAAACTATATACATTTAGAAGGTAAATAACATCAAATGGTAGCTATTCTAATGGTAGAATTATAATTTTATTCTCTGTGTATGTATATGTGTGTATATATGTATAATTTCTGTAATTTCTAAGTTTTCTATGGTATATACATAGTACACTTGCATCCACAAAACAGGTATTTATATTAATAAAACAAACTCTTAAGTAAAATGTTTTACAGTTACAGTAATATACAAATAAGTATATAGTATTTATAATTCCTTTGGCTAAGAATTGGTATTTCCTCTTATTCCAGCATCTTCCAATCATCAAATATTTATTATGTGTTCCCAGGCACTTAGCACTTGCTAGAGGCAAGTCTCAGGAAGTCCCTGTTCTCAGGGTATTGACACATAGAGATCATCTCACCGATACATTCACTAAGGAATTAGAAATTCACACATTTCCATGGTGACTTTGAATAAATTCAAAATGATAGTAAATATTTCAGAGTAGATTTTTACCTTTCAGCATTGATTTTTTCATTTGTAACACAGATTAAGTTTATTAAAAGTTTAGCATTTAAAAGTGATAACAGACTAGGACGTAACATTTTCTCCAGAAAAATGAAAGACCCAAACTTTCGAGTTACTATTTCAGTTGTGGAGCTTAGAAGTGTACGGACTGGGCAGACTGAGCGGTTTTGCTGTGTGTCTGTAGAGAGATAATCAGCAGTTAACATTTTCTATGAAACAAGGATCACCATCTCTACCTGTGTTATCCAAAAAATGTCCATCTTTACTTTGCTTTGCTGCTGATGTCAGCTGGACTATGCTAAGCAAATTGATTAGCAGATTTGTTTCAGTTCTTATTGGTTATTGGTCAGGATCTTCCCAGAAAATCAGTTATAGCATGAGATTTAACATGAAATTTTATCATCCTTGAGCTAATAAAGAATTCATAATAAAAGCCAAATGAAGGGAAAGATCTGAATGCTATTCTAAATGAATTTGGGTTCACCATCCTTGCCTTCATTTTGGTAAGAATAGGATCACACTGCCCTCTTTCAGGGCTCTATTTCCTGTGTACCTGGCACAGTGTGTTTAGCTTCAGAAAACACTAACACGAAGCAAGAGAAGATTGTGTTATAATTAGGCTTAAAGTTAAACTAGTAATTTAAGTAGCATTAACTTTCTGATTAAAATATTAATGACTACAAAAATATATAGAGGCTTCAGTGGCCTAACATCCCCTGTTACATCAGAATTTGATAAAGATGATTCTGTAATCTTCCTTTAGTCAGTTCTCAGCACAGTTTACATAGGACACGTGAAGTCTTACCTTCATATATAGTGAAAAAAGTGAGCCTCTCTTTGGAAATAAAGGGACAGTACATAGTTATTTGTCATAGTGGTAGGCAAATATTTATGAAAGCAGAATCTTGGCATTGAAAACTCTTTCAAATTAGTATTTCAGATACACAAGCAAGACATGCTCATTATATAACATTGGAAACTATGAAAATTAGAAAAAGAAAAACTGTCACATTTTAAACACCTACGGACATATACCTGGACAATTTGGTAAATTCCCATTTTTCAGCAACCACCACCCCAAGACACACACAAGCTCAAGCAACTGTAGCTATTTTTCGTATTAAATAGAGCTAAAGAAAATACCCATCTCTCTGCTTCATTTCTTTGTTTCTGAATTCTTTATATTATATTCAGAAGAATTTGAAAGATTTATCCTCTGGTTCTTTTCACACTTCTCCTAGTAGACATACAAGCTATGCATTCTATTTGATTAGCAGGTGAAAATTTTATTTAACCCCCAAGATAGAAGTGATCATGATGTACACTGTTCTTTCAGTGGTTCTGCCCCATTCTAGACAAGGGTCATTTGTTATCTTTAACATAAGGAAAGGACTAGCAACAACTTCCAAAGTTTTGTTATAATTAAATGAACTGATAACATGTGAAGGAATTTGAAAATGCCAAGTGTATGGCATATGAGTTTAACAAACACTAGCTGTTATTACTGTCAATGTCATTGTCATTGCTATTGTTTAGATGGTCCCTGTGGTTTTATAGAAAGAAACAGGGCAAAAAGTAGGAAAAATGGGTCCACATCATTATTAGCCAAAGTAAAGAGAAGAAAACAAAAAAGCTGTGTTTTTTTATCTATATTTTTATCACAGTATAAGGGGAAAATCATTATATATACACATTGAGAAACCCTCTTTGCGAGTATGCATGGAAATATTAACTGTATGACTACAAAATATTTTAAAATATTATGTAAATGCAATATAACAAATTATCATAGTAAATATTGTGAAACCTCTCAAGATAATTATTTCTCATGAACATTGTGTAACCAAAGCTAATATTTGCTATTCAACAGAAGAGTAAAATAAATAACTTCATGGAATTTGTAGTATCTTAATTAATCTAATTTCATCTGTAAAATGTATGAGTCAACTTGGCGAGGAGCAAATGCAATTTTATTTATCAATTTAAAATTTAAAATTCCAGTTGACTATTTTTAACTTGTATAAAAGTAAAAAGAAACAAACAAAAAAAAGGATTATTGCTTTCAAAGGCATCCTTTCTGCTTTTCCTACTCAAAAATGGCTCTGATTAAAATTTTTAGCTTTGGCAAGCAGTTATCCAAAAATATGATCAAATGATAAATGGATGAGAAATTCATGACTAAAACCCAGCTCTATGCTCTGCTTTCTAAGTAATATTTTTCAACCAAATTTGAGTAATTATTTGTACAATGCAGACTGATGTGACTAATATTTGAGCAGTCTATTAAAAACAAAGTGGGGGGATTGCTCATATTATAGGGATCCAAAAAACAAAGAGAAATTCACAATTAAATTCCTTTAACTTTCTTCAATTATCACAGTGTCACAGGTTGAGTTTCTCAGTAAGCAGACTCTGAGACAGAGGTGTAGGATGCTAATTGAGAAGCTCTCGATTTTAAAACTTGAGCGGGGGAAGGAAAGATGCTGAGGGATAAGTTGAAGTGTATCTCAGGCCTCATGTTATCCTTGGTTGACCTTACTAGGGGCTCTGAAGCTAAAATGGCCTGTACCTGTTTCCCCATATTGAACAAAAATGACCAACCCTCCATATAACATGAGATGTTGCTCTCCCTCATAAGGACATGGCCTTGAAGGAGGCAACACTGTCCAGCTTAGGAAATTTCTTAAAGGGGATAACATCTAAAGGTTATGAAAAGAAATACAGGAAAACAGTAGAATGGGAAAGACTAGAGATCTCTCCGAGAAAATTAGAAATACCAAGGGAACATTTCAAGCGAAAATGGGCACAATAAAGGACAGAAGCGGTATGAACCTAACAGCAGCAGAAGATATTAAGAAGAGGTGGCAAGAATACACAGAAGAACTGTACAACAAAGAGCGTGTGATCACTCACCTAGAGCCAGACATCCTGGAATGTGAAGTCAAGTGGGCCTTAGGAAACATCACTACAACAAAGCTAGCGGGGGTGAAGAAATTCCAGTTGAGCTATTACAAATCTTAAAAGATGATGCTGTGAAAGTGCTGCACTCAATATGCCAGCAAATTTGGAAAACTCAGTAGCGGCCACAGGACTGGAAAAGGTTAGTTTTCATTCCAATCCCAAAGAAAGGCAATGCCAAAGAATTTCAAACTACCACACAACTGCACTCATCTCACACACTACATAATGCTCAAAATTCTCCAAGCTAGTCTTCAACAGTACATAAACTGAGCAACTCCAGATATTCAAGCTAGATTTAGAAAAGGCAGAAGAATCAGAAATCAAATTGCCAACATCTGTGGGATCTTAGGAAAAGCAAGAGAATTCCAGAAAAACATCTACTTCTACTTTATTGACTACACCAAAGTCTTTGACTGTGTGGATCACAGCAAACTGGAAAATTCTTAAAGAGATGGGAATACCAGACCATCTGACCTGCCTCCTAAGAAACCTGTATGCAGGTGAAGAAGCAACAATTAGAACTGGACATGGAACAATGGACTGTTTTCAAATTGGGAAAGGAGTAGGTCAAGGCTGTATATTGTCAGCCTGCTTATTTAACTTACATGAAGAGCACATCATGCAAAATGTGGGCTGGATGAAGTACAAGCCGGAATCAAGATTGCCAGAAGAAATATTAATAACTTCAGATATGCAGATGACACCACCCTTATGGCAGAAAATGAAGAACTTAAGAGCCCCTTGATGAAAATGAAAGAGCAGAGTGCAAAAGCTGGCTTAAAGCTCAACATTCAAAAAACTAAGATTATGATATCCGGTCCCATCACTTCATGGAAAATACATGGGGAAACAATGGAAACAGTGAGAGACTTTCTATTCTTGGGCTCCAAAATCACTACAGGTGGTGACTGCAGCCATGAAATTAAAAGACACTTGCTCCTCAGGAGAAAAACTATGACCAACCAAGTGTAGCAGTGTTAGCCACTCAGTCGTGTCTGACTCTTTGCGACCCCATGGACTGTGGCCTGCCAGGCTCCTCTGTCCATGACATTCTCCAGGCAAGAATACTGGAGTGGATTGCCATTCCCTTCTCCAGAGGATCTTTCCGACCCAGGGATCGAACCCAGGTCTCCTGCATTGCAGCGTCTCCTGCACTGCAGGGAAGATCCATGACCGACCTAGACAGAATATTAAAAAGCAGAGACATTACTTCACTGACAAAGGTCCATATATTCAAAGCTATGGATTTTCCAGTAGTCATGTATGGATGTGAGAGTTGGACCATAAAAAAAGCTGAGGGACGAAAAACTGATGCTTTTGAACTGTTGTATTGCAAAAGACTCGCGAGTCCCTTGGACAGCAAGAAGACCAAACTTGTCAATCCTAAAGGAAATCAGTCCTGAATATTCATGGGAAGGAATGAATGATGATGCTGAAGGAATAAATGATGCTGAAGCTGAAGTTCCAATACTTTGGCCACCTGATGTGAAGAATTGACTCTTTAGAAAAGACCCTGATGCTGGGAAAGACTGAAGGCAGGAGAAGGGGACGACAGAGGATGAGATGGTTGGATGGCATCACTGACTCAATGGACATGAGTTTGAGCAACTCTGGGAGTTGGTGATGGACAGGGTATACTGGTGTGTTGCGATCTATGGAGTTGCAAAGAGTTGGACATGACTGAGTGGCTGAACTGACTATCTGACAATAGCATGTCTAGTGTCTGGACAACACATTCTTCCTTGAAGGATGAACTGGGCAAAACTCCATGATTTGGGCAAAATGTCCACTATATACTCTATCATGTTTATTTAGACAAGTAGTGAAATTTCTAAGTAAACCTTCAAGAGAAGTTTTGTGAACCATTTTTTCTTACTCCTCTCTCTTACCTGATTCATCAAGTTAATTCATAATTGTCCCTGAGAAATAAAACTTCTGCATCACCTTCTTTAGGAAGACTTCATCATCCAAACAGATGTGTATATATTGCTTCTACTAAATTTTGTTTTTGAATTGTTTTTTAATGTATCAATTTTCCTCAAAAGGAGAGCTCCATTAGAGCAGGGCTTTTGTCTTGAGTACGTTTCTCTATTAACTCTCTACCATGTAATCTGCATTCTAATAGTCACTCAGTTAAATGTTTATTGAATGAATGAATGAATACTTCTTGTGTATCTGGTTCCATCATCTTAATACCTCCTAATCCTTCCCACATAGCAGAATTAATACAAGATGTTCTCCTTACCACAACTTGCAAGCTTTGTTTAAAAAAGAGAGAGAGACTGTCTTATCACCAGTGTATCACCAGGGCTCTGGCTTAAAAGAGTTTAATAGTCATTGAGTGGATGAATATTGTATTAATAGCTCTGGAGAGGACAATAAGCTAGTCTGTATGCAAGGAACTGAGGCTCCCAGGTGGTTCAATGGTAAGGAATCTGTCTGCCAAGGCAGGAGATGTAGGTTTGATCCCTGGGTCTTGAAGATCCCTTGGAGGAGGAAATGGCAACCCACTCCAATATTCTTGCCCGGGAAATCCCATACATAGATGAGCCTGGTGGGCTATAGTCCATGGGTTGCAAAAAGAATCAGACACAACTTAGCAACTAAATCACAAGAGTAGTACAAGGAACTACATGATTTGGATATTTGTTGCACTTAGTGTTGGGAGTTTTAGTAACTCTGAGGGAAAATATTGACATCAAAAATTTAATATTATTAGGTGATAATACATTGTATTACTGTACTAAACAGTCATCATAAATTATACCATATAATACTTTTGTTGATGTCTATTTACAAATGTCTGATTCCTGTTTCCACAGTCACAAAAAAGTGCCTACAATAATCTATACAACATACATTTTAATAGCCTAAATGAAAGTTGCTGTGTTTTAATTTTAATATATCACTTAACCCTGGTAAGCATATGGAACATGTATTATTTTTATCCTCATTTCTCTAGATAAGGAAAATTAAGGCTCCAGAGATTTAAAAGGTTACCCCATGCCCACATCTAATGATTTCAAACTAATGAGATTCTAATTGATTTATCAAATTTCAAAACAGTATACCTTAAAACCACCAACAACCAGCAGTGCTTTAGAAATCTACGTGTATGTACAGAGTTTTTGCAATATGCATATAAATTTATCCTCAGGATTTGTGAGGAGTAAAACAAGAAAATAAAATAAAAGAACTGATCATAATATGTTGTAAGAGAGACATGTTGCATATTGCATTTTCCAAAGATGGCCACAGCTGTAGATTCGAATCTCGCATGCTCTCTGCAGTGTGACTTGCCCCCATCAAACATGGAGTCTTTTTCTCTTTCTCTGGAATCTGGACTAGCCTTAGTGACTCTTGAAACTGATACAATGATATAGGAAGGACACTGCCTGACTTCTAAGGCTGGATCAGGGGAGTCTTGAGGTTCTTCCCTGACCTCTTGGACCACTCACTCTCCAACTGTTCCCTCCCCAGTGGCTCTCTTTTATACTCCACACATCACTTATGTATCTCACCCAGGGATCCCTCTAGCAACACTGGTCAACTCCAGCCATTTAAGTTTCCTGATTAAGACCCCAGATATACTCAAGAATAGATAAAGCATATCCAATCTGTCCTGTCTTGACTCACAGATTTTTTGAGCCTAGTAAATGACTGGATTTGTATGCTATTAAGCTGTGATTCATGGGGTCACAAAGAGTCGAACTGAACTGAACTGAAAATTGAAGTGGGGGGGGGGTAAGATTTACACAGCAGTTATCAGACATATTAGAACTTGTAATTTTATTTTCTGTTCAGTTTTAGTGAGTTACCTGGTAAAGACCAAATCACAGTTCCAAATTCCATAAAACACTATTCCCTAATGAATACTCTTTGTTGTTTAGTTGTAGTCATGTGCAACTCTTTTGAGACCCCATGGACTGTAGCCCACTAGGATCCTCTGTCCTTGGGATTCCCCAGGCAAGAATTTGCGAGTGGGTTACCATTTCCTTCTCCAGGGGCTCTTCATGACCCAGAGATTGAAACAGTGTCTGTTTCTTTGGCAGGTGGCTTCTTTACGAATGAGCCACCAATGAATACTTACTATCACACAAATCTGACTCTTGAGTTTTAAAATTCCAAATTTATTTAAATTAATAATGGAAAAGACTTCATGATTAGGTCACTCAAATTACTGTATCTGAGTACTGAACACTTCCTTTATTTCCCACCCCGGTTCCTGAAAATGGGACATTTAACAACTTTAGAATGAAAAATTTTATTATTCTTTCCTAGAAACTACTAACTGGCTAGTGAGTATTAATATTTTATAGATGTGGTAATACACAAACTCTATAGAACGTGATTTAATTCCGATTTATGATAATGAAAATGGAAATGCTTAACTGCTGTTGTGTAAATTTATAAATCCAAATAATTAACTCTGAACTCGGAGAAATTTTTAGTTAATTAACTATTACTAGAGAGTATGTGATATGTGTGTCATATCACATACTCTATAGTAATTTTATGTGTCATCCTAACTGGGCTTAGATATGTCCAGAATAGCTGGTAAAACATTATTTATGAGTTTGTGAGGGACTCTCTGGAAGAGATTAGTAGTTGAACCCGCAGACAAAGCAAAGAAGACTATTTTTAATGCTAGTGGACATAATCCAATCCACTGAGGGTGTGAGTGGAAACAAGAGCTGGAAGAAAGCAGATGTGCTCTCTCGGCTTAAGCCGAGACATCCATCTTCTCCTGCCTGGGTTCCCAGATTTTCAGGTAAGGTAAGGTAAGATGAATTCGCTCAGTCGTGTCCGACTCTTTGCAACCCTGTGGACTGTAACCTACCACGCTTCTCCGTCCATGGGATTCTCCAGGCAAGAATACTGGAGTGGATTGCCATTTCCTTCTCCAGGGGATCTTCCCGACCCAGGGATCGAACCCAGGTCTCCCGCATTGGAGGCAGACGCTTTAACCTCTGAGCCACCAGGGAAGACCAAAACCTCCTGGCCCATTGGTTCTCGGACCTTCGGACTGAGACACCATCAGCTCATACCACTGGCTTTCCTGGTTCTACAGCTTTCCAGATAGATCATAGGGATTCCTGGTCTCCAAAATCAGTGAGCCAACTCCTGTAACAAACAAACAAATAAATATCCTTTTGAATCTGTTTCTCTGGAGAACCCTGACTGATACAAGGTTCTCATATCAGAGTCTTCATAATAAGTTTAATCATTTCTTCATCATTTTATTTTTATCATATAGATTGTCCCTAAATAATTTAAGTCACAAACAATGTGACCCCAGTAAACACAGGCTTTAGGTTACAGTTTCTAGCTTCTATTATCATCCTTGACTAGAACAAAATATAAGTGGATATTTTTGCACAAATTGCCAGTTATTTTTTTGCCCAGATTGATTTAGTAGAATGCAGGGATCAACTTCTGGGAAATGCCAAGAGCCTAAAACTTCTAGACATAATATTTTTTATAACTGTCCATATATGATAATTCCCTAAAATAGTTTGGTCATAATTATCTTCATCAGTGTTATCAACATTTGGGAACTGTGATTTTTTTGTTGTTACATTTCATTAGCCCTTGGATCCCATCTGTTCGTCCATATTCCAAACATGTTATATGCTTAAATGTATGTGTGTGTGTGTATATAATATATATATATATATATGGGTATATGTATAAATATATGTGAATAATTATGAAAAACATATAATACAGTAAGTAATTTATCTCTATATTTAGAATTTCATAAAACACATTGAAAAATATTAAAAACAGAACTAGGAATAGTCAGCATAAATCTATTAAGATTCTTCATAAAGTGAATGGAATGTTTGTTTATATCAGTATTTTCTTTAATATTTTATTGCCTAATACAAACCAAAGGAATAAATATATGCTTCTTCAAATGGTAAAACCAATCATTAATTGCCATTCACCTTTGTTTGATATCATGGAGAAGGAAATGGCAACCCACTCCAGTGTTCTTGCCTGGAGAATCCCAGGGACAGGGGAGCCTGGTGGGCTGCCGTCTATGGGGTCGCACAGAATCAGACACGACTGAAGTGACTTAGCTTAGCTTAGCTTTGTTTGATATGGACTTTTGGTTCTGAATACATGCTAAAATGAAATTTTTGATGTGTATTTTCATGTTTCTCGTAGTCCAAGACGTCAGGTTAATAACAGCCTTTAGCTGATGGGAAATAAGTCAAACCCTGGATGTAGTTAACATTCATTTAAAAGAACAATTTGGCAATTGGTCTGTGCCATTAGGAAGAGAAAACGGGTAGGTGAAAACCCAGGACCTGGAAACAGATTTGTCTTCCTTAAA
Source organism: Oreotragus oreotragus (assembly GCA_006410675.1). Classification (NCBI taxonomy): domain Eukaryota; kingdom Metazoa; phylum Chordata; class Mammalia; order Artiodactyla; family Bovidae; genus Oreotragus; species Oreotragus oreotragus. The sequence continues at coordinate 461,419 of SJYX01015665.1, forward strand.
TGTTCAGTTTCAAGTGTGTCTGGTTTGTAGCCCAGTTTGTATCAAAAGGGATCAATTTTTCCCCCTTTTCCCTGTTCTACTTTCGCACTGGTATTGTCTGAATCCCAGAGTGAGCAGCAATACATCATCTTGCTTCAACATCTGCTGGAGCCCCCTCTCCTCCTAATCTGCCCAGATCCCCAAAGCCTTTTCCACCTGCTATAGAGCCAAATGCTCATTATAGCACACAGCAACGCCCTTCACTGTCCTTCCTCCAAGATCCTCAAGGTTAACATGGAACAATGACTGTTATTAAGTGGGGGCTTTAGGAATATAAAAGCAGACCAGGCAAGGAAAAAGGGGGAGGGGTGGTGGAAGCACTGGGTAGGAGCCAGGAGAGCTAGCTGGCAGGAAAGAGCTGCTAGAAAGCTGTGGCCAATTTTCCAGTCGAAACATGAGTCATTGAACAGAGATGCCCTAGAAATAAATAGCTTCCCTGTTCATTGCCCAGGACATGCAGAGACCACACCCTCCGGTGGTTTTCTGTTGGGGCACTTTGGTAGATGGCTTTGGGCACAGTGGAGAAAGGGAGATAAAAAATGGCCAGTTCTGTGGAGGCTGGCATGTCTAGAAGTTGTGTTTACTGCTCGGCTAACTGTACATTGTAAGCAATCCTCTTCTTTTCTCCTCAAACCACCAACCTGTTCCTTCGGCTTGCATCCTCAGACNTGGGAACTGTGATTTTTTTGTTGTTACATTTCATTAGCCCTTGGATCCCATCTGTTCGTCCATATTCCAAACATGTTATATGCTTAAATGTATGTGTGTGTGTGTATATAATATATATATATATATATGGGTATATGTATAAATATATGTGAATAATTATGAAAAACATATAATACAGTAAGTAATTTATCTCTATATTTAGAATTTCATAAAACACATTGAAAAATATTAAAAACAGAACTAGGAATAGTCAGCATAAATCTATTAAGATTCTTCATAAAGTGAATGGAATGTTTGTTTATATCAGTATTTTCTTTAATATTTTATTGCCTAATACAAACCAAAGGAATAAATATATGCTTCTTCAAATGGTAAAACCAATCATTAATTGCCATTCACCTTTGTTTGATATCATGGAGAAGGAAATGGCAACCCACTCCAGTGTTCTTGCCTGGAGAATCCCAGGGACAGGGGAGCCTGGTGGGCTGCCGTCTATGGGGTCGCACAGAATCAGACACGACTGAAGTGACTTAGCTTAGCTTAGCTTTGTTTGATATGGACTTTTGGTTCTGAATACATGCTAAAATGAAATTTTTGATGTGTATTTTCATGTTTCTCGTAGTCCAAGACGTCAGGTTAATAACAGCCTTTAGCTGATGGGAAATAAGTCAAACCCTGGATGTAGTTAACATTCATTTAAAAGAACAATTTGGCAATTGGTCTGTGCCATTAGGAAGAGAAAACGGGTAGGTGAAAACCCAGGACCTGGAAACAGATTTGTCTTCCTTAAATGTTCAGTTTCAAGTGTGTCTGGTTTGTAGCCCAGTTTGTATCAAAAGGGATCAATTTTTCCCCCTTTTCCCTGTTCTACTTTCGCACTGGTATTGTCTGAATCCCAGAGTGAGCAGCAATACATCATCTTGCTTCAACATCTGCTGGAGCCCCCTCTCCTCCTAATCTGCCCAGATCCCCAAAGCCTTTTCCACCTGCTATAGAGCCAAATGCTCATTATAGCACACAGCAACGCCCTTCACTGTCCTTCCTCCAAGATCCTCAAGGTTAACATGGAACAATGACTGTTATTAAGTGGGGGCTTTAGGAATATAAAAGCAGACCAGGCAAGGAAAAAGGGGGAGGGGTGGTGGAAGCACTGGGTAGGAGCCAGGAGAGCTAGCTGGCAGGAAAGAGCTGCTAGAAAGCTGTGGCCAATTTTCCAGTCGAAACATGAGTCATTGAACAGAGATGCCCTAGAAATAAATAGCTTCCCTGTTCATTGCCCAGGACATGCAGAGACCACACCCTCCGGTGGTTTTCTGTTGGGGCACTTTGGTAGATGGCTTTGGGCACAGTGGAGAAAGGGAGATAAAAAATGGCCAGTTCTGTGGAGGCTGGCATGTCTAGAAGTTGTGTTTACTGCTCGGCTAACTGTACATTGTAAGCAATCCTCTTCTTTTCTCCTCAAACCACCAACCTGTTCCTTCGGCTTGCATCCTCAGACCAGCCGCCAATGGAAGATTTGAAGCTCATTGGATGAAATTGCTTAGCAAACAGAAATTCAGAAATCTCTCTGATGCTTTGTAGTCACCTTATTTATCATGAGACCTGAAGAGAATTAAAAGAGGAATCTAATCGTTGGGGAGGGGGAGTAGGGGGAAGAGGCAGCTTTCGTTTAAGTTTCCTGCCTTCAGCAGCTGTGTAACTCATTTCCAGATGCCATGCTTGGTACAGTTTCCTTGTAGTTTTTTAAGAGATATTTTAAGAAGTTCAGGGCTGTTTCCTGAGTGACATTCGTAGGGATGAGCTTGATAAACCACACAAATGCCGGCTGGCCTCTGACACGGTTGGCCAGCTCTGCCCTCGACATCCTCTCCTGTTAATGGACCTTTGGGCAACGTCTGCAGCAGGATCACACTCTTGTTACTCTTCAGTTCCTGGAAAAAGTAGAAAACCACAGATTCCCCCAAAGGCTACCTAGTAAAATTTTCTTGCCTCCACAACCTTGAGCCCCAAGGAAGCGTGTCACTCTCCTATAGCTACACGGTGTGCCGATCTAAATAAGGTACCAGCCACCTACTTCCATGACTGCTCTAGCCAGGAGACTGGAGGCGTTGAATGAGCTCTCGTTAACAACAACAACAAAACCAGCTAAGTGTAAAAACTGTCTGGGCTGATAGAGAAGGAGCTTCTAATCTGCTCTATGAAATGACAGTGCACCTAAGCTGTCAGACTTACCCTTAGAAGATGATTATACTGCCCTTTTCTTTTTAAAAAATCCAAGTTTGAAAGTTACAACTTATTTGGGATAGACAGCTTTTTGCAAACCAATGAGAATGGAGGGAGACACTTTGAGGGTTAAAAGTGTCTCATTTTTACTTGATCGAGATACTAGATCTTTGCTGTGGGTTTCTGTAGGCTAGAAGAGTAATGACAGTTTAAATAAGTGATGGACATTTCAGAAACATAGTTTTGCAACAGCTTTATTGAGATATCGGTGACATTACAAATTGTATGTATTTCTGGAGAAGGGAATGCCAACTCACTTCACTATTCTTGCCTGGAGAATTCCATGGACAGGGAAGCCTGGCAGGCTATAGTCCATGGGGTCCCAAAGAGTCGGAGACAACTGAATGACTAACACACACACACACACACACAAATTGAGCACCAAAATCAAGCTAATTAACATATCTGTCACCTCTTGAGTGGGTGTGATGAGAAGGCTTAGTTTAAGATCTATCTTCTTAGCAAATTTAAGCATACAATATAGTATTAGAAACTATAATACTGCATAGTAGGACTCCAGAACTTTTCATCTTGCACAACTGGAACTGAACAGTTTCACTGGCACCATCCCATTTTCCCTTCCCCTGGGATCTTGACAGTCACCATTCTACTCTGCTTTTAAGTTTGTTTCAGATTCTACAAGGTAGTGAAATTATACAGTATTTGCTTTCTATGGCTTGCTTATTTTATTGGCATAATATCTTCCAGCTCAATCCATGTTGTAAATGACAGGACTGTCTTCATTTTGAAGACTGAATAGTATTCCACTGTATGCATGTATTTCACATTTTCTTGATACATTCATCCACTGACGAACATTTTGGCATTTGTGTTATTTCCTTATGTTCACTATCATGAATAATGCTTCAATGAACATAACTTTGAAAGTCTAAAATCTAAACCTCATCCTAGACATTATATATATATATATACACACACATACACATATATATGCTTCTACCACTATCGCTTTACTACTTCCATTTCAGGATTGAGAGGCAGTAAGTAAATGTTAACTTGGGATATTTTAAGTAAGTGTAATTTTATATGGAAGTAAAAAAAAATAGGGAAAAACAGTTTTTTATTTAGGGAAATTTTACAAAGGATTGGATACTATGGAAGCATGATCCTAGCTCTTTCACAGGCTTATGGAGTAATATTAGGCAAGTATTATTTTACGTCTCTGGCTCCTTTATTCTCTTAAGAAAAAGGGGTAGCATTACTATTTTACCTACCTCATAGAGTTATTGTGAGAACTGAACGAGTTAGTTTGGGAAGATGCTAGGAACATAGTAACAGATCAATGAATTTCAATTGGTATTATTCTTAGTCTAGTCTATTCTAAGACATCTGCAAAATGTTTAAAATTCTTCAAAATGATTGTTTCTTTGCTCCTTTTTTCTTTCATCTTTTTCTTCCTTTTTTAAAAATACTATTCAAACCTTATTGAGAGCAGGATTCTGCTTTGTTTATAAAATTTCAAAATCTTAGACTTTTGAATATTATTCTATAAATACCCCACATTGCAACTGGGGGCATGAAGTGGAAATCAATGATTGTGTCTTAATTAGCTTGGTCTCCCATAACAGAAGAGCATAGACTGAGTGGCTTAAACAAAGGAAATTTATTTTACCATATTTCTAGGGGAGATTGAAAGCTCTCTGGTGTCTCTTCTTATTAGGGCACTAATCCCATCATGGGCTTCCCTGCTGGCTCAGTGGTAAAAAATCTGCCTGCAATGCATGAGATCCAGGTTGGATCCCTGGGTTGGGAAGATCCTCTAGAGGAGGGCATGGCAACCCACTCCAGTACTTTTGCCTGGAGAATTCCATGGAGAGCGGAGCCTGGTGGACTACAGTCCATGGGGTTGCACAGAGTCCAACAAGACTGAAGTGATTAAGCAGCAGCAATCCCATCACGAGGATGCTACCCTCATGACCTCATCTAAACCTCAGTCATCTCCCAGAGGTTCCATCTTTAAATACCATCACATTGGGAGCTAAGGTTTCAAATAAGCTGTTAAGAGGGACACAATTCAGTCCATAGCAGACTCTTGTCTTAAAATCTGACAACTGATTCTATCAGCTTGATAGCAAGATTTTCAGTGGAACCAGTAAACTTTGATCATTAAGATTCCACATTCTAAGGCATTTTGACATTACAACTGCAACTTTGAGTTTGATTAGTTCTATACATTATTTGACCAAATTCCTTTTTTTCATAAGAAGTCTCTCAGACTTCTTCTGTATTCAGTATTAAGCACAGTTACCAATCTGATACAAATTCTGGACTTTCTCTCCACTGTTTGTTTTCTTAATCTTTAGGTAGCTTTATACTACCTACTCAGCTCCTCACTTTCCACCTAGGACCCAACTTATCTTACAGAGGCCTTAGTCAGTATAATATCTGAGTCTCCCTTTAGCAACTCTGAAAATATCATCTTTATTTAAACTCCTTATTATTACATCTTTTCTAGTTGTTTTTTTCTCAGAACTCTGCATTGAGATTTCTTGACCATTTCTCTCTGCCACTTTTAGGAAACAGCTTTCCTGACCCTTCCTTTCCAGATTCTCCTCCAATACTTCTCACCATGCCTTTTCTCCTTTCTCCTGCTCCTTCTACAAACCTAAATCTAGGCATTTCCCTAAGGTCTCTTGCCTTCATCCATATTCTCAGTGATTTTAGTGAAATCATCCATTTGTGAAAGTTGGAGTTTCCCCCATTATGAAGCCATTAGACCCTTTTTCCTTGGTCTAACTTGGCAACTTCAGACTGTAAGACTCCGGGCTCATCAGGAGTCCCAGGCTTGAGTGATGGTCGGGTGCACGAATGGGGAGCACGAGAAAGGGCAAGGAGGAAGGAGATAACGCACTTTTTGTTGGTTACTGAGCACTTCAATAAGAAAGACATTTCTCTTTAACAAACATCTTAGCTGACTCATGATCTGGCCACTCATTTCATGTAACACTTTTTTAACTACTCCTTCCAGAAGAGAAAGAGTGCAGGCTCCATCTACTTCCCTGTATCACACTCACACTGCTGCAGCTGACTCACTTTTCCAGCTGCCGCTTGGATGTCTTCTAAATAGCACATGTGTAGGGTTGACTTTACCATATTTGTCTTATTTTTTACCATCCCCATATTTTATATTAGTAGTTTAACCTCTCTGCAAGAAATCCAAGCTCAAATCTTCTTGATGTCCCTACATTCTCCTGCATGCATGCATGCTCGGTCACTTCAGTCCTGTCTTTGTGACCCCATGGACTGTAGCCCACCAGGCTCCGCTATCCATGGGATTTCCCCAGGCAAGAATACTAGAGTGGATTGCCATGCCAGGGGATCTTCCTAAGCCAGGAATCAAATCCCTGTCTCCTGCCTCTAATTTATTGAAGGTGGATTCTTTACCCATTGAGCCACCAGGGAAACCCTCCATACTCCTAGACTGACATATATTTAGTGGTCAATGCATTCCCTGATTCTCTTGCATTTTTTCTTGTATCCCAACACCTCCATTTAATTTTTATTGTGCTTATTTTGTTAAGAGTTTCATTTCACTTTACCCAGCTTATGGTATTCTCTCCCTCAATAAAGCTGCTACTTCTGATCATTCCCTTTTGCCTGCTCAAGGGTTTGCCTTCCTGACAGGAAGTCTCCTAGTTCACTGCTGTTCAGTTCAGTTGCTCAGTCATATCTGACTCTTTGCCACCCCATGAATTGCAGCACACCAGGCCTCCCTGTATATCACCAACAACTCCCAGAGTTCACTCTAACTCACGTCCATCCAGCCATCTCATCCTCGGTCGTCCCCTTCTCCTCCTGCCCCCAATCCCTCCTAGCATCAGAGTCTTTTCCAATGAGTCAACTCTTAGCATGAGGTGGCCAAAGTACTGGAGTTTCAGCTTTAGCATCATTCCTTTCAAAGAACACCTAGGAGTGATCTCCTTTAGAATGGACTGGTTGGATCTCCTTGCAGTCCAAGGGACTCTCAAGAGTATTCTCCAGCACCACAGTTCAAAACCATCAATTCTTTGGCATTCAGCTTTCTTCATAGTCCAACTCTCACATCCATACATGACCACAGGAAAAACCATAGCCTTGACTAGATGGACCTTTGTTGGCAAAGTAATGTCTCTGCTTTTCAATATGCTACTTAGGTTGGTCATAACTTTCCTTCCAAGGAGTAAGCATCTTTTAATTTCATGGCTGCAGTCACCATCTGCAGTGATTTTGGAGCCCGCCAAAAATAAAGTCTGACACTGTTTCCACTGTTTCCCCATCTATTTGCCATGAAGTGATGGGTCCAGATGCCATGATCTTCATTTTCTGAATGTTGAGCTTCAAGCCAACTTTTTCACTCTCCACTTTCACTTTCATCAAGAGGCTTTTGAAATGGCAATCCACTCCAGTATTCTTGCCTGGAGAATCCCAGAGAAGCCTAGTAGGTTACAGTCCACGGAGTCGCAAAGAGTCGGACATGACTGAGCGACTTCACCTTCACCTTCACTTTCTGCCATAAGGGTGGTGTCATCAGCATATCTGAGGTTATTGATATTTCTCCGNGCTCAGCTTTCTTCACAGTCCAACTTTCACATCCATACATGACCACAGGAAAAACCATAGCCTTGACTAGGCGGACCTTAGTCGGCAAAGTAATGTCTCTGCTTTTGAATATACTATCCAGGTTGGTCATAACTTTTCTTCCAAGGAGTAAGTGTCTTTTAATTTCATGGCTGCAATCACCATCTGCCGTGATTTTGGAACCCCCAAAAATAAAGTCTGATACTGTTTCCACTGTTTCCCCATCTATTTCCCATGAAGTGATGGGACCACATTCCATGATCTTCATTTTCTGAATCTTAAGCTTTAAGCCAACTTTTTCACTCTCCTCTTTCACTTTCATCAGGAGGCTTTTTAGTTCCTCTTCACTTTCTGCTATAAGGGTGGTGTCATCTGCATATCTGAGGTTATTGATGTTTCTCCCGGCAATCTTGATTCCAGCTTGTGTTTCTTCCAGTCCAGCGTTTCTCATGATGTACTCTGCATATAAGTTAAATAAGCAGGGAGACAATATACAGCCTTGACGTACTCCTTTTCCTATTTGGAACCAGTCTGTTGTTCCATGTCCAGTTCTAACTATTGCTTCCTGACCTGCATACAGATTTTTCAAGAGGCAGGTTAGGTGGTCTGGTGTTCCCATCTCTTTCAGAATTTTCCACAGTTTCTTGTGATCCACACAGTCAAAGGTTTTGGCATAGTCAATAAAGCAGAAATAGATGTTTTTCTGGAACTCTCTTGCTTTTTCCATGATCCAGCGGATGATGGCAATTTGTTCTCTGGTTCCTCTGCCTGTTCTAAAACCAGCTTGAACATCAAGAAGTTCACAGTTCACCTATTGCTGAAGCCTGGCTTGTAGAATTTTGAGCATTACTTTACTAGTATTTGAGATGAGTGCAATTGTGTGGTAGTTTGAGCATTCTTTGGCATTGCCTTACTTTGGGATTGGATGAAAACTGACGTTTTACAAGTTCCATAATCTTGAAAGTGAAGTCACTCAGTCGGGTCTGACTCTTTGCTACCCATGGACTGTAGACGACCAGGCTCCTCCATCCATGGGATTTCCCAGGCAAGAGTACTGGAGTGGATTGTCATTTCCTTCTCCAGGGGATCTTCCCGACCCAGGGATCCAACCCGGGTCTCCCGCATTGCAGGCAGACGCTTAAACCTCTGAGCCACCAGGGAAGCTCCAATCTTAAATAATGCTTATTTACTTTACCAAAGTAACAAAAGATTTTAAAAACAAATATAAACCACTTAAAGGCAAAGAAATTCATAATCTGTTTTTGAAAGCCTCATTCTAACAAAATTTTGTCCTCTTAACACAGAGAAGACTAAATTCCAGTCTGGTACCAGCTTACCAGATAACAAACAAACAAAATGTGTTTATCGGTTAATCTTGGAAGTCTTTTCCAGAAACCTTGAAGTAGCAGTATTCTTGCAAAGGCATCAGAATGAGACCATAGAAGGCATGTTTAAAATCTGATTAAATTGCAATTGACAAAGTAGCCTGGTCATTGCTGTGATATGTAACACTTTAATATGATAACTAGAATTGTAAGTGACATTTTACCAGGACATATCAGATTTTCATGAATTTCACATAATTTCCAGGATATCTATATTAGTAACATCAACCATACAATATAACCTGACAAAATACATCACTCCTCCAACAATGCTTCCCATGTAATTTAACATGTCAAATGAACTCAGGTAGTTTAATATCTCTCTTTGGGATGTCTCAGGGGCCCTATGAAGCACCCCAAAGTTAGCTAGAAGTCAAATGACCTTAGGAAATGTTTTCAATAAGTATCAAACGGGTTTATAACACTCAGTCAGATTGGATCATATAAGTCACTATGAAACAATAGTTACTCACTTAGCCAAAGTTAACAAAAGATTTCAACTGTAAACATAGATTACTTCAGAGATAAAGAAACTTAAAATCCATTATCAAAAGCAGTTCAATATCTCAAGAAAACTTGTATTTACGCACAAAACTCTTCCTTTGGGGTCCACTTCCCATAAAACCTTCTTATAACATTCTGTATCCATTACTTTGTTCTCCCATCCTGAAACAGCCACCTATAAGTCAGACCTACTTCCTTCTCCCTTCATAAAATGTAATTTCATTTCTCATACCTTTTTTTACTGAAAACACACATCCTGCTTTCCTTAAGCAACCAAGAACTTACCTTTATATTAGCATTCTATAGATTGGTGAACATAATTACCAGCGATAATTTCTAAGGAAAATTCTAGAGAACATCTCAGGATGGCATCAAATATTATTCATTAATGGTCCAAAATCTCTAGTTTCTCTCTAAGAGGAAGTCAGTGTTTAGTAATGAGTGTTTCAGAACCTCATTTTGTTTGGAAACGACCTAGCTACTCAATAAGCTTCTGTCACTTAGTTTAGCACACCCCTAGGAACTCAAGTTGCCCCAATCTGGAGAGACTATTTTAGACAGACGTTCCTAAAATATAATTATTCTTAATAGTGTATCCAAAAGTTCATATCTCATTTACATTTTTTAGTTGTTTTTTTTTCTAGAGGTTTCCTTGTTGACAAACTTGTGACAGATATAGCAATATAACAATATTTAACTTATAATATACCTTGGCACAATGAAAATATTATGCTTAATGTTAGACTCTTAGACATGTCTACATTAGACTAGCAAACAAACATTAATACTAGATATTTAATATTGGGTATCTCCCAGTTCATGTGAATCTGATATTCAGTTAGGTTAATCTCACTTGTATTTAGAATTGTCTGACAATGAAAATATTATGCTTAATGTTAATGACTCTTAGACATGTCTACATTAGATTAGCAAACAAACATTAATGCTGCTGCTGCTGCTAAGTCACTTCAGTCGTGTCCGACTCTGTGTGACCCCATAGACGGCAGCCCACCAGGCTCCCCCATCCCTGGGATTCTCCAGGCAAGAATACTGGAGTGGGTTGCCATTTCCTTTTCCAATGCATGAAAGAGAAAAGTGAAAGTGAAGTCGCTCAGTCTGTCCGACTATTAGTGACCCCATGGACTGCAGCCCACCAGGCTACTCCGTCTAGATATTTAATATTGAATATTTCCCAGTTCATGTGAATCTGATATTCATTTAGGTTAATTTCTCTTGTATTTAGAATTGTCTGTTTTTCTTTGAAGTGAAGTGAAGTGAAGTTGCTCAGTTGTGTCTGACTCTTTTTGATCCCATGGACTGTAGCCTAACAGACTCCTCTGTCCATGGATTTTCCTGGCAAGAATACTGGAGTGGGTTGCCATTTCCTTCTCCAGGAGATCTTCCCGATCCAGGGATTGAACCCGGGTCTCCTGCATTGTAGGCAGCCACTTTACCATCTGAGCCACCAGGGAAATGTGACCCTCAAATATATGGCCAGCTGACTTTCAACAAGCATCCTGAAAGGATGGTCTTTTCAACAAGTGGTGGTGGAACAACTAGAGAGCCATTAAGTGAAACCAACCAACTACCCCCAATGCTTACTTTAAGAATTTTTATTCTTCAACTTTTCTTTAGGCCAATTAAATTAGAACTCATTTACCATTTTGGCAATATTATTAAAACAAACAAAAGACACACACTGAGACATACATAAATCCAGACACAGACAGAAATCTCATAGTTTTCCACTTGATATTTAAAATGTCTCTTTGACTCCCCCCCTTTTTATTTGAAGTTCTAATTTGCCCAAGGCTGAGGTCTCAGCAAAGTGGGCTGTGTGTTTCAGGGACATGAAAAGGGTTAACTTCCAGCTTTTCCCTAGGCAGGCTTTTAAACAAACTTGTTTTTAATTGCATATGCAAAAAGAACTGATTTTGCAGTTTTCAAGAAAAAAGTTTTTTTACTTTAACCAGTTTCCTCCGGAGTCTAAAGAATATCGTGGCCATCCTGTGTCAGAAAGTTACCTTTCCTTTCTGTAGTCATAGTTTTATACCTAAGGTGAAAGTGAAAGTGAAAGTGAAGTCACTCATTCGTGTCTGACCCTTTGCGACCCCATGGACTGTAGCCTAGCAGGCTCCTCTGTCCATGGATTTTCCAGGCAAGAGTACTGGAGTGGGTTGTCATTTCCTTCTCCAGGGGATGTTCCCAACCCAGGGATCCAACCTGGGACTCCTGCATTGTAGGCAGACACTTTACCCTCTGAGCCACCAGGTTGATCCCTTTATACCTAAATTATAAGCCAAATAGTGCTCAGATTGACTCTGATATCAGGGGCAGATCAGCTGATAAAAATACTGGATTGTCCCTCTGGTGGGAAGGGAGGTCTTTGTACTACAGGTAGGATCTGAAGGGTTAAGGGAATTTGCAGGAGTGGGAGAAACTTGATCCTTCTCCACCATGAGAAACAGGAGTGGTTACAAGGTGTTGTGCCCGCAGTCCGAATCCCCAAAACTGAGAAAACAAGACATCCACGGCAATGCAAAAGCAAAAAGGGAATTTATTTCTGGTTCGAACCAGCGCCCTGCTTGCTTTCTGTGTGCTTCTTGTGAGTGCTGCAGTCATGGGTCAAGACTATGCTACACCACTGTCTGTAGTGACTGGTCATTTTTCTGATTTTAAGTCCAAGGCTCAAAATCTGTCAATGCTAGTGAAGAGGAGCCGACTAGTGACCCTGTGCTCATCTGAGTGGCCAGCATTTGGGGTCGGCCGGCCACCAGAGGGAACTTTCGGTTTGCCTGTCATCCTGGCAGTCCGAGAAAATAATAATAATAATAAAAATAATGGCTCCTGACCCTCGGGGCCATCCAGACCAAGCTCCTTACATCCTGGTCTGGCAAAAGCTTGTAAAAGACCCTCCAGCTTGGCTGAAAC
>SJYX01015665.1:478935-495773 GCA_006410675.1 Oreotragus oreotragus
AAAAAAAAAAAAAAAAAAAAAAAAAAAAAAAAAAACAAGATACAAGGACAGTTCCAATGTGTTTACAATAAAAGTTCATAAGATCTCATTCAACTAATTCATAAAACTCAGTAATCCTCACATACAGTACTTTCAGCTGTTATCCCCTCATTCCTGCAGCTCCACACCCACACACATGCTTGTTGCCACTGACTTCTTTGCAGGCATCTGCAAGGGTGAAGTAAATAACCAGAGATTTTTGACATCTTGAGGTAATCAAACCACTCTCTGAGACACATGAAATGATACTTACACTGTGAAGCAGTATAAACCTTAAATATTAAACTCAGTTTGGCCTCCAAATGGAGCAAATTGTATCTAATCCCTTATATCTCAGTAATCTTGATGATAGAGATAGATAGATACATAGATAGATAAGATAGGTAGGTAGGTACATACTTAGGTAAGCAGGCAGATAGGAAGAAAGAAAATATTCCTTTAAAATAACCAAATGATTTTTGCCTGGTCAATACTTACCCCTTCCTAAGTAAAGTCCTACATCTTGAGAAAGGCAAGATTTTCATCCTACCTTCCTTTCAAAGCAGTGTATGGGTCCATCAAAATACTTTTCTAAAGAGAAAGAATTCTCCGCACAGAGTATAATTGTAAAATTCATTGTGCTTAGGGATTACATTTGTTAAATTCAGAAGGAGAAGGGCGCTTGGCACTTGTGCATTATTGGAAATTCCCCAAACACAGACAACAAAAGCTCAGTCAGTTTAATCAAATTATCAGCTTTTCCTCAGTCTGTGTTTAGTCTGTGTTTGTCTAATGTCCGGGTGCATATTTTCTACTTAAGAAAATCAATAAATCTGCTGCTTTAAAAAAAGGCACATTTCAAATGCAGTATACAGCGTATTGCACTATCTGATCCAGCAATCTGTCTGCCTCTGCCCTACAGAAGGAATGAACAAGAAATATGCCTGACGAGCTTATGAGATGGTTCAGAAACTCATGTATGAAGGCGAAAAAATGATACTATTGAGATGTGCACCCCATCCACTTTTGAGGTAGAAGGAGGGTATGAAAATACCTGAAACTTCTTTTTGCTATTTTGAATGGTTTTAAGGATTGGGAGCAGACATTGCTAAAACGGGTTTCTTAAGTAGAATATGTATCTTGGAATATTTTTTTCATCAACGTAATAAAGACTTCTCTCTTTATCTTGAAGTCTGACAGCATCTCTTCTTATTTGTTTTTGTTCTGTAAATATTTGAGTTGTCAGTCTAATATATGATGCACAATTGTTCCAACTGTGAGAAGTGATCATTTTGCTCCAGGAACAGTGCCTCACATTCAAGTTGCTCTCAGGTTCTCTCTTGTTGTCTCCTTATTTGCAGCAACACTTCATACATGAACCAGCACAAACAGATGTTTACATACATCATCTAAAGTGTAATACTTTTGATAAATAAGTAGTTTATAGTGGTTAATAAGGATCATCTCACTAATAAATCAAAGCTCAGGTTTTTCTTTGACCCAAAATTCAGAAAAATCCAGAATTTTGGTAGTGAGAATAAATAAGAAATAAATTTTAAAGGATATAGAGAAGAAAGACATTTTGGGAACAAGATCAATTTTTTCATATTAATTGCGATATACAAATTTATCCGAAAATAGATACTACTTTTCTTAATAACAATCAATACATTGTAAACTGCCACACCTAAGTTATTAGAAATTTTTGACCTAAAGATCTGTTCACCACTGCTGCTTTGAAATGAGCTTGTTATGAAACAAATCTTTAATCTCATAACCAGCACTGATGGCTCTAAATAAGTTTGTTTGGGCAATGACAGTAGACTGGATTTGGTTGCTAAAGAAATGTTATTTACTCTTCTCTCTCACTATTTTGACAGTGAGAAGATAGAGGGAAACGGAAAAGTCACATTCCAATAAGTTTCTCAGTTATTAATAATTGCCCAAGTAATTCATGACATTTTCACTGATGTGTGTGTTTATGGTCATAGGGAAGAATAAATGAGTAAGTCCCAGAGAAGGAAGAAAGGCCACAACCCGATACAATTCTCAGTAAAGAGAAATTCTGACTAGCTAACTCCTTCCACCCCACAATTTGATAGCAAATATTTGCTTTGTTTAATATAAAAATGCAAAAGTCACCATCATCAAATAACTTTCTTGCTTTTTTCTAACAATTCTAGGGGAATATTTTCATTTTTGATACAAAATTCTCTGGTTCTGATTTGCTGTTTCCCTCCTCCCACTGTTGTTTATATGAAGAATTTCTAGTCAGGGTAAAAAAAGGTGTTGCTTGTGCAGAGAATTCGTTTAGTGGAGCAGGCTAATAGGCTGACCAGTCATTAACTAAAACACAGCTGGGAAGAGGCTATAATCCCCCAATTTCCTTCACAAATGCAGTAAATAAATATTCAAATGAAGCAGTGCACACATTTGCATATGTGTTAAACAAAAGCCCAGCTGAAGATTTGGTTTAAAAGCTCAGCTAATGTTTTCCCCTTTTCTACCTACAATTCCTCTACCTGAAGAGTTTATATTTTACAAATGTCCCCATATTTTTCCCAAAATAGAAGTCCCTTTTACTTCAAGAATTTATCTTAGAAATCCTCTCTCTTGCTGACCCCCATTAGCTCCCTTACTGAACCTCATTTTAACAGGGATAAAAGCTTCCTATTAAATCGTCTCCTTTCAGTGTTTTAAATCTGAGCATCTTTAATGTGTAACATGCCATTGGTACTTTTTGTGTTCTGCTATTTCATGAATAGAATTATTTTTTTTTTTTTTTTTNCCTGGAGAGGGTTCCCCTTCCCGCAATGACAAGAGGAACAGAGTCTAACTTGCTCACCTGCCATTGGGAATTAGAAAGCTGAACACAACAGGAAACTGTTCTCAGACACTGAACAGCAGGCAGTGTTGGGGTTCCAGGGCTAGGATCCTTGCGTGAAAGTGAGCACACACACCAACCTGATGACCCGCAGCTCTCTGCCTTCAGGCGGGTTTCACGCTGCAACTTCAGGCAGAGGAGCCCATGAACATTCTGGCAGAAATCTAAATTGAGAACACAAGTGAACTGGGAGGCCCCGGAGGCTATGATCTTGGTGGCAGGGCATCAGAAGGAGGGAGCTACTCAGAGAAAAAGTTCCACAGCTGCTGAAGGATCCCTTTGAGTCTTTATCGACTATCAATTGGAGGACACACAGGTGAGATTCCATAATGAATAAAAACACAAAAACGTAAAATATTTGTCTCAAAGCAAAAAATAAAACAATTCCTTCCACCTTAATTTTTTTTTTCAAAGTATGGCAATTAAAATGAAGGCTAGTGAGCAGTACACACGTATATAAATGGATATGTTTCTAGAAAGCAGTTTTTTAAAGATGTAAGTAAACCTCGTCATGACACTTGCAGAATTCTACTCAAAAAGTGAAAAAACTAATGTGGAGCTATGCATACAAAAGACATTCGAAAAGCTTTAGCATTCTTTCTTTAAAATTTTTTGTATTTGGTGGAAAATTTTACCATTTTGTGTTGGTTTCTGCCCTACAACAATGAAAATTAGCCATAATTATTTATATACATGTATATCGTTTGCTTCTTGAGCCTCTCTCCCCACCCACCCCCAAATAGCTTTCGTTTTAGGATGGAAGTTATAAGGATCCCTATAAACAGTAAGGAAATCCTTAACACTGTTACACGTTTCTGACTCAATATTATGCTTCCATTATGTTTATAAAGACCTTAAAATACAGATCAGGAAGTGCATTTCGCAGCTACTATTTGCATTGCAAGGGGTCAGCCAGCACCACTTGCAATAGGCGGAGACTAGGAGGGGTAGGTAGGCATAGGAGTGGTAGCAAAACAAAAAGACATGTCCTGCTCAGAGCTTGTGATGTAGGGAAGCTGGGGGCAGGCTGCGGGGAAGACAGGCGCCCACGGGATTGCTTTGAGGAACATGTTCCCACCGATTTGTTTCTACTTTGAGGAACATGTTCCCACCGGTTTGTTTCTAATTGGAAAGGATACAGGAGGAAACTCACTGACGCAGACCAGACCTTGAGGCCTATTGCCGCAGAGTTTGGGGTCTGGATTTCCAGAATGGTTGCTGCGGGGCGTGGGGCCAGGCCTCGTGGTTTGTACAGTTTGCTCTGCTTTTAAACATACTGAAACTCCTCTTTGGTCATCTTCAACTGAGCAGTCGTTCTGTGGATAAACTATAATTACAGACAAATGTAATAATTATAGTAACGTCGAGTAACAACGATAATACTAATTTTCATTATTACAGGTTTCACTTTCATCTACTAAAACCTGCTAATGCTCCTAAGTCGCTTCAGTCGTGTCCGACTCTCCCTCGTCCATGGGATTCTCCAGGGAAGAAGACTGGAGCGGGCTGCCATTTCCTTCAATGCATGAAAGTGAAAAGTGAAAGTGAAGTCAGTCCTGTCCGAACCCATGGACTGCAGCCTACTAGCCACCTCCACCCCTGGTATTTTCCAGGCAAGAATATTGGAGTGAGTTGTTATTGCCTCCCCACCACCAAAACCTACATTGTAAATATTTAAAGTACCAAAGTTGTCTGACCGACGGTGCTCAACCAGCTACAACCAAGCAGTATAAACGTCACCGGTACAAATCTGGATCTCAGGGCGGAGAAGGCAGAGCATCACCACTCCACACTCGTTCCCTCTGAGTCCGCCGGAGGTTGCATTTCTCGCGCATCCTCCTGTTCACGCGTGTTCAGAGGCTTTTCTGAGACTAAAGACCGCGCTCCCAGCTCGCGTCTCCCCAGGACCCTCCACCAGACGGCCCCCGACGTTTTGTGTTTCAAACGTTTGGCGCTTCTGACCGCCAAGCCCAGACAGGACTGGAGGCGCGCAATGGTCTTTCTTGCTCGCCACATTCCCTGTTACCACCCGCGGTGAGGGGACCCGTGAATGGGGGGCCCAAGGCCGCAAGGGGAGAAGGGACCACAGACGCTCCCCACGAAAACAGCCCGGCCTCGGACGACCGCAGAGCCTGGAGAAACGAAAGTGCGCATCGGAGAGCAGCTCCCCCGCTTCCCGAGTCTGCTGCCGATCTGAGCCCCAGGTGGCGAAAACCCGAGGCACGGGGACCGCGGTGCCGCGGGCGCAACCTAGCGCCGCCTTGTTCCGCGCGTTCGTCCCGTCCCCACTCCAGGGGAGGAGGGCCGGATCTAGAGACAGCCGGCAGAACCCAGCGCAGTACCCCAGCGGAGACACAGCAACTCAGCCAGGACGGGAAAACCGAACGTGGGCCCAGGAAAACGCACGGAACACGGTCACGCTTAGCCACGCGGTACCCGGAGCAGAGGAAACGTCCCGACTGCTCTCCAGCTCTTGAGACACGGTCCGGCCTCGCCACGCAAACCTGCTCGTTCAAATCAAGCGGGGGCAAGACGCGTTCAGGCCCGGAGACGGGGCCCCGGAGCGCCCGCCAAGGAGCCCTCCCAGCAGGACTCGCACAGGCTGGCCAAACCCGGAGCTTGGAGCGGTGGTACCGCGGAAGGGAAACGAGAGCCCTGAACGGTGACCCAAGAGCCTGGTCGCCGAGCCACAAGCGGTCCGGCAGGGAAGGCCCTCTCTCTGCCCGTTTCGAGCCCCCACAGGTGTATGGGCGCGGAGAGATGCTGGTCGACCCGAGCGAGCACCTCCCCCCTTCCTCGCGGCGCCAGGCCGCCTCCCGTAACCCTGCAGATCCAATTTTCCGCAGAAGCAGACATGCTGAGGCCTCCGCAGCACCGGGGTTATCTTCGCTAGTGCTGCCGAGCTCTGGAGCTCTCTTCCCTGTTTGCCGGCTGAATCACAGCCCTTGTGAAGGTCGCCGAAGGAAAGGGACGCTCTGCAAGCGGCCGCTGGGGGCGCACGACAACCGGGTCGAGCGTCCCCGGGACGAGGCGCCGTCGCCGGCAGGCCGCAGTGGCGCCTACCGCCCCAACGCCCGAGCTCGCCGGGGTCCCCTGCCTCGGAGGGGGTTCCCCGCTCGGGACAGCACGGCGCGGAGCGGCCCAGTCGGCCCAGGGCGGGCGGAGAGCGGGAGGCCGCGGCGGAGAGGTCCTCCCCGCGAGATTGCAAGGCCCAGGCCAACCTGAGTATGGGAGATTCTGCAGGGGGCTGGCTGTGTGAACTGTAAGCTGAAACAGTGAAAGTAAAACAGAAAGAAAGAAAGCACGGAAGCCATTTCATTCCGTAGTTTCAGAGTTGAGATGTTGCTGAAGTATAACAAAACAAGGCTCAGAGGCCATAAAGGAAAAGACTGAAAATTTGGATACGTAATTGGTCTTTGAGTTTTTACCAAGCAAAGTCAGATGACAAGAAATGGGTGTACGGGAACATTTGTGCAACTACGCGTATAACGACAATGTTGATATCAGCATTACTTAATAACAAAATATTTAGAAAACATGGCAAGGGACCAGTTAAGTAAATCTTCAGTGCTTTCGCATAACACAAGACTATCAATTTGCTGTTTGGTTTATTGCTGTTATTTAAATGAGTTAGCTCTACAGGTATTGGAAAATATTCTATGGCAAACTCTTAAACGAAAACAGAAAGTTTTAGCACTTCCAGTGGTGCATATATATACGTATTTACCTTTTTTAAAAAATGCAGTGGAAAAGTAAAGAGTTAGAATAGCTAAAGTGGTTTTAAAAAGCAAGAATCAAGTCTTCCCTATAGCCTGGGGTCTGGACAGAAAGACGTGCAGAAGCAAAGATGGGCCACACGATGGGCTTTTCTGCTCCCTCCTGCTATAGTCCTGGGACGGGCAGCTGGCATCTCAGCCCCTCCACCTCTGCTCCACTGACACCCAGAGTCCCTGCAGGCAATCAGAACTCTGACTCTGCAGGCCTGGGATCCCCATGTCCAGTCCCTTCCTTCATGTCAGGAGCCTCGAGCAATTCCCTTGGCTTGCCCAATCATCCATGCCCAGAGCTGCTGGCTCTAACATACAGCTGTGTAGTCCTTCTCTCCACAAGCTTTGAGCTGATATCCCAGGGGAAGACCATTCCCCTCACAAAACAGGTGTGAACCATGGGAACAACTGGAAGTTTGCACCTGGACCCGTTATACAAACTCTGTGTGCACACTCAACTCCCAAAGACACTACCCTTTTCACTGTGCTGTTTGCATGGCATGGCCATTGCTTACTTGAAGCATCCAGACTCACTTCTGCGACAGGAAGAAATACGAAGTACACACACTCACACACGCACACACACACACGCGCGTGCACACACACACGTACAAACACAGAGACAAACACATACCTCAGGAGCTAATCTGGACCCCTGCTAGGGCTGGCAATGGTGGGAGCAGAAAACAGATCATTGTTGCTACTTCTCGGGTCCCCTGCGCTGACAGACCCTGGTGGTTTTGCTGATCTCACCATGGGGAGTGCGGGCTTGGAGCGCCCTAGTCTGTAGTTTGCTGTCCAGTCATGCAGACTTACTTCTGTGGCAGGAAGAAATACGAGGTACACACACGCACACACACATGCACGCGCGCACACACACACGTACAAACACAGAGGCACACACATACTCCAGGAGCTAATCTGGACCCCTGCTAGGGCTGGCAATGGTGGGAGCAGAAAACAGATCATTGTTGCTACTTCTCGGGTCCCCTGCGCTGACAGACCCTGGTGGTTTTGCTGATCTCACCATGGGGAGTGCGGGCTTGGAGCGCCCTAGTCTGTAGTTTGCTGTCCAGTGCCCTGCACTTTATTTGGTCCACTCTACCCTTTCTTCTCAACACACAGTCACCACTAAGAAATAAGCGTCGACATACATTGCATTCAATTTTCAAATCTGAACAAAGTTTAAGAACACAGAGAGAAACTGAGTTATTGTGAAGAAGGTAGTGAGAAAATTTTATTTATCTGTTTTGTAGCTACGAAAATGTTCAAATATAGTCTATAAAAGCTTAATGTTTTTTAAAATGAGGAAAAGTAAATGATCCCTCATTACTCCTTCTTGCCCATCACCACCTCTGCCCCCGCTTCCATCACACTGGGCTCCCCTAACTACGTGCCTGTTCTTCTGGTTTGGGAACTTTTCTCACACTCATCACTATCATCTATGCTCACTACACCTGAGGCCATGGGAGCCATTCACATGGTGAATCAGGGGATTTTTCTCTAGTGAGCCCGAGGGTTGTGGTTTTTTCTCTCTCTCTCTTAAAAAAAAACCTCTCCCATCTGTCCTCTAAAGTCACAACCTTTACAGATGCTGTAACAAGTGGGTGTGAATCTTCTTGCCCATCACCACCTCTGCCCCCGCTTCCATCACACTGGGCTCCCCTGACGACGTGCCTGTTCTTCTGGTTTGGGAACTTTCCTCACACTCATCACTATCATCTATGCTCACTACACCTGAGGCCATGGGAACCATCCACATGGTGAATCAGGGGATTTTTCTCTAGTGAGCCCGAGGGTTGTGCTTTTTTCTCTCTCTCTCTTAAAAAAAACCTCTCCCATCTGTCCTCTAAAGTCACAACCTTTACAGATGCTGTAACAAGTGGGTGTGAATGAGGCTGTTTCCATATCAGTCCCTGAGCTGCCATATGCCTAACAGAGTGGTGGATGTTACTGGCATTAATATTTCCTGGGTGGTGTTAGAAGATCCAGGCCGAAAGGAGAAACCGGATAATTTGGCAAGACACAGACCAAACCAGGAGCGAAAGCACGTCCCTCTCACTGTTCCAAGGTCAGGAACTCAGCCACCATGTCCTCCTCTGCATCCTCATGCAGGACCGTTGAAACTGACCAGATAAAGCTGAGGAGACAGAAAGCCATCAAGAGAGCCAAGCCTCTCAAGCCCTGCTGGATACTCCAGGCTGCGTCCCCAGCACTCACCTGGGGGTGGCCCCTCCCAGGGCATGCAGAGACATGGGGAGCCCTGCTCTCTCTGGGGTCAAAGGTAAAACACTATGGGCTGCTGCTGCTGAGTTGCTCAGTCGTGTCCGACTCTGTGCGACCCCATGGACGGCAGCCCATCAGACTCTCCCGTCCCTGGGGTTCTCCAGGCAAGAACACTGGAGTGGGTTGCCATTTCCTTCTCCAATGCATGCAAGTCAAAAGTGAAAGTGAAGTCGCTCAGTCGTGTCCCACTCTGCGACCCCATGGACTGCAGCCCACCAGGCTCCTCCGTCCATGGGATTCTCCAGGCAAGAGTACTGGAGTGGGGTGCATTGCCTTTTCCAAAAACACTATGGACTACTCCCCACACAAACAAGCTAGTAATATTTCCATTTTATACCGAAAAAATGGAAAGTCATGAGCTGTTATACTCTGAGTAGACCTACTTGTTCAGAGTTATTTAATTAATATTCCATTTCTATGATTTACATCAAATCCCAGGAAACCTTCACAATGATCACTTGGGGAATCTTGACTCCACAGAACGAACACCACTCTCAAGCATTTCAATAACTAATTCTTGATCAAATGCATCGGGCTTTGTTCTCCAATACCCACCGAAGTGGTTTAGAGTTTCCCATCCTTCCTGCTGTGCCCTTCCCTAATCCTCTGGATGCAACTGCCTTCTGTCTTCTTGACTGCCCTCCATGTGGGAATCAGGCAGCTTTGGAGCCTTAACCTTAGTTCCATCATCCATGGCCTCAGATATGTGGCCAAGTCACTGTGGACCTTTTCAGTGGTGGATGAAACAACCTACAAAGGCAGACACACTCATCAAATGCAGAGGAAGTTTACTTTGGGGTGAAATCTAGTTGACACTTGCAGAGACATGGTGAAATACGACATGGATTTCTGCCCTACTAAATATTATTGGCAGAAACAGTCATCATTTTTGTTTAGGAAAGTATTGATAATTTTCATTTAGGAAAGTATTTGTCTTTAAGGAAGAAAAATTAAACTAATTACATTCTTCATTGAACAAATTTGTGTGCCTACTCAAAGCATATTCTGACATTAGTTGACGCTGTCCATCTTCTAAAAAGATAAGAAATATAACCATTTGTTTCATTGCACCTTGCTCATCTCCAGGTTTCCCATTTTCCCAGAAGGATGTGCTTCCTCTGAGTACAAGTCCCACCTACTCTCTTGTCTTCATAAGAGAGCTCAGGCTTCAACTATAAGTTCAGCCTTTGAAATAAATACCTCAGGTGATCTAGTGGCCCCAGGAGAGTGAGAAGCTGTCCCTAATGTGGTGAGGAACCCTGGGTTCCCTCCCCAACTAATCTTCTGCCAAGCCTCCCTCCCCCCTGGGTTATTATCCTAAAGATGTCTGTGGGCAGCAGCTGCTGTGAAAGAGAAGAGGGTCTCCAGAGGCCCAGCACCACCCCATCCTCTCCCCCAGCAGCTCTAATTCTGGGTCTGGTTTCTTGTGTGCTTTGTTTTACCATGAGTGCTCTTTCCAGCCATCTAGGANGGCAGGAAGAAATACGAGGTACACACACGCACACACACATGCACGCGCGCACACACACACGTACAAACACAGAGGCACACACATACTCCAGGAGCTAATCTGGACCCCTGCTAGGGCTGGCAATGGTGGGAGCAGAAAACAGATCATTGTTGCTACTTCTCGGGTCCCCTGCGCTGACAGACCCTGGTGGTTTTGCTGATCTCACCGTGGGGAGTGCGGGCTTGGAGCGCCCTAGTCTGTAGTTTGCTGTCCAGTGCCCCGTGCTTTATTTGGTCCACTCTACCCTTTCTCCTCAACGCACAGTCACCACTAAGAAATAAGCGTCGACACACATTGCATTCAATTTTCAAATCTGAACAAAGTTTAAGAATACAGAGAGAAGCTGAGTTATTGTGAAGAAAGTAGTGAGAAAATTTTATTTATCTGTTTTGTAGCTACCAAAATGTTCAAATATAGTCTATAAAAGCTTAACGTTTTTTAAAATTAGGAAAAGTAAATGATCCCTCATTACTCCTCTTGCCCATCACCACCTCTGCCCCCGCTTCCATCACACTGGGCTCACCTGACGACGTGCCTGTTCTCCTGGTTTGGGAACTTTTCTCACACTCATCACTATCATCTATGCTCACTACACACCTGAGGCCATGGGAACCATCCACATGGTAAATCAGGGGATTTTTCTCTAGTGAGCCGGAGGGTTGTGCTTTTCTCTCTCTCTCTCTCTTAAAAGAAACCTCTCCCATCTGTTCTCTAAAGTCATAACCTTTACAGATGCTGTAACAAGTGGGTGTGAATGACAGAAAGAGGCTGTTTCCATATCAGTCCCTGAGCTGACATATGCCTAACAGAGTGGCGCATGTTACTGACATTAATATTTCCTGGGTGGTGTTAGAAGATCCAGGCCGAAAGGTGAAACCGGACAGTTTGGCAAGACACAGACCAAACCAGGAGCGAGAGCACGTCCCTCTCACTGTTCCAAGGTCAGGAACTCAGCCACCATGTCCTCCTCTGCATCCTCATGCAGGACGGTTGAAACTGACCAGATAAAGCTGAAGAGACAGAAAGCCGTCAAGAGAGCCAAGCCTCTCAAGCCCTGCTGGATACTCCAGGCTTCGTCCCCAGCACTCACCTGGGGGTGGCCCCTCCCACCAAGCCACGGGCATGCAGAGACATGGGGAGCCCTGCTCTCTCTGGGGTCAAAGGTAAAACACTATTGGCTGCTGCTGCTGAGTCGCTCAGTCGTGTCCGACTCTGTGCGACCCCATGGACTGCAGCCCACCAGGCTTTCCCGTCCCTGGGGTTCTCCAGGCAAGAACACTGGAGTGGGTTGCCATTTCCTTCTCCAATGCCTGCAAATCAAAAGTGAAAGTGGTCTCACAGTCGTGTCCGACTCTGCAACCCCATGGACTGCAGCCTACCAGGCTCCTCCATCCGTGGGATTCTCCAGGCAAGAGTACTGGAGTGGGATGCCATTGCCTTCTCCAAAAACACTATGGACTACTCCCCACACAAACAAGCTAGTAATATTTCCATTTTATACCGAAAAAAATGGAAAGTCATGAGCTGTTATACTCTGATTAGACCTACTTGTTCAGAGTTATTTAATTAACATTCCATTTCTATGATTTACATCAAATCCCAGGAAACCCTCACAATGATCACTTGGGGTATCTTGACTCCACAGAACAAACATCACTCTCAAACATTTCAATAACTAATTCTTGATCAAATGCATCGGGCTTTGTTCTCCAATACCCACCGAAGTGGTTTAGAGTTTCCCATCCTTCCTGCTGTGCCCTCCCTGATCCTCTGGATGCAACTACCTTCTGTCTTCTTGACTGCCCCCCATGTGGGAATCAGGCAGCTTTGGAGCCTTAACCTTAGTTCCATCATCCATGGCCAAGCCACTGTGGACCTTTTCAGTGGTGGATGAAACAACCTAAGGGGTCATGTCTTGGTGGAAGGTCAGGCACTCTGGTCGCACAGATAAACCCTTAAACCCCCTTGCACAGGAAAGAAGCAGGAGCAGGCACATCATGAGTCCCCCGTTGGGTGTCACAGCCCCACAGGGCAGACATCAAATGTAGAGGAAGTTTACTTTGGGGTGAAATCTAGTTGACACTTTCAGAAACATGGTGAAATATGACATGGATTTCTGCCCTACTAAATATTATTGGCAGAAACAGTCATCATTTTTGTTTAGGAAAGTATTGATAATTTTCATTTAGGAAAGTATTTCTCTTTAAGGAAGAAAAATTAAACTAATTACATTCTTCATTGAACAAATTTGTGTGCCCACTCAAAGCATATTCTGACATCTGTCCATCTTCTAAAAAGATAAGAAATATAACCATTTGTTTCATTGCACCCTGCTCATCTCCAGGTTTCCCATTTTCCCAGAAGGATGTGCTTCTTCTGAGTACAAGTCCCACCTACTCTCCTGTCTTCATAAGAGAGCTCAGGCCTCAACCATAAGTTCAGCCTTTGAAATAAATACCTCAGATGATCTAGGGGCCCCAGAAGAATGAGAAGCTGTCCCTAATGTGGTGAGAAACCTTGGGCTCCCTCCCCAACTAATCTTCTGCCAAGCCTCCCTCCCCCCTGGGTTATTATCTCAAAGATGTCTGTGGGCAGCAGCTGCTGTGAAAGAGCAGAGGGTCTCCAGAGGCCCAGCACCGCCCCATCCTCTCCCCCAGCAGCTCTAATTCTGGGTCTGGTTTCTTGTGTGCTTTATTTTACCATGAGAGCTCTTTCCAGCCATCTAGGACTTCCTTTAGAGTAGTTCTTGAAAGACTCCCCAACCACCATGGGCCTTGTTTGCCACTGCCATACTTCCCCTCTGAAGCTAAATTCAGTTCTTCCAGAAAGATTGAGTCGGGTCCTTCCCTGGACGTGCAGTGGTTAAGAACCCACCTGCCAACGCAGGGACACAGGCTTGGTCTCTGGTCTGGGGGGACCCCACGTGCCGCAGAGCAAGGACGCCTGTGCACCCCGACTGCTGAGGCGCGCACTCCCTGGAGCGGGTGCTCCGCAGCAAGGGGAGCTGCCACAGTGAGGCGCCAGGCAGCGCAGCAGAGGAGGCTCCGCAGCCCACACTACAGAAAGCGGGTGTGCAGCAGTGACGGCCCGGTGCAGCCGGAAGACATTAGTCAGTTAGCTACAGCTTTAAAAGACCGAGTCCAGCCAAAAAAAAAAAGACATTTCATTTCTCTTTATTTTCATTCTTCTTCTGACATTTTGTATCTGATTCTGTTAGACATTTAGGATGCTTACGAAACTCCAGGTCACAGAAAAGGAGGAATGTCGAGTGAGTTCAGCATCTCAGGGAACAGGCACGCATCACTTCTGCTGAATAGTCCAAGGAGATGTGAGGGTAGCAATGAACCAAAACCACCAGAAAACCCCAAGAGGAGAGCAGCCCATGGACCCCGGAGCAGCTGTCTGCCAGGTTCACTCAGGGGCAGCAGAGGGCCCACAGGCTGGCTGGGCTTCCTGAGCTCCCAGACTGCTGGGGAAGGCTGCCATCTTTCAATGATGATTCAGATTCCCCATCAGGAAAACCAGGCCTGATGTCAGCATCTCTGACTCAGTAAATACCTTCAGGACCCACCCCAAGTCCACCCGCTCCTCCTCTCTCTCAGGCAGAATGAATCGACTGCATTCAGTGCGGGCCAGGTCACTTATCATCCTCGGGTGCTAAGGCCAGGGCTGGCCACATAACTCACCACCTGGGGCTTCTCGGGGTCATAAGAACTTACCTACTTCCTCACTCAGGGTGAGGAACAGCAGTGGCTGTGACAGGCAGGACGTCCCAATAAGGCAAAGGGACAGGCCGAGTCAGGGAGAAAGGACAGGAGGCTGTCCATACGGGAAGCTGACCAGAGCAGCCTGGCCAGCCCCTCTGTCCAGGGACAGGCGGGCACCCTTGTCACCAGAGGCAAATTCGATTCAGCTGGGGCCCCAGCTGGTGACTCACAGCAGGTAATGATGCCAGCCTCCCGGTCCCTGAACCAGGCGGGCTCTTGTGAGTCTGGGATGGCTGAGGAGAGCCAAGCCAGGTGGAAGATCGGCCCACGCAGCCTGCAGACCTTGACCCCCGCTGGGCGGAACCCAGAGAGAAGGGCTGGCCGGGCACCAGCTCTCAGTGAAGCGGGGGGGGAGGGGGGGGAGCTTTGGCCTGAGTCTCCTTCCTGGGACCTGCCCACAAGGTTAAAGACTGACCTGACCGTTACTAGACTCTTTAACAGCAGCCCAGGGTTCCTACTATACCCAGTTTCTAATGGGCCAAGGTGAAGATGGAAGAAAACGTTAGCATCATTCCTTCCTGGATTCACTTGTAAGTTCATCCAATATTTACTGGACATTTTTATCACTAGTGATAAAGAACAAATTCTGTCTTTGAGAAGCTCATTCTCTGCTGGTAATACAGAAAGTAACCCCCATCACAGGCCAGTGGAGAGTCCACTCGCTCCGCCCAGGAGTCTGGGGCCCTGACAGTCTCATAGAGGAGGGGAGGTTCAGAGTCTTTAACAGTGAGACTTTTTTTACCTGGAGGTGGAGGCAGCTAGTGTGAGGAACATGAACGTTTGTGAAAATGAACTTCATCTCCCCCCCGCCCCTCCCCGCCCCCTTCTCCTCTCAGGCTCTCAGACCACATGGCACCCTGGGCTGTTCTTTGAAATCCCCATGCCCCCTCCAGGCACAGAGCATTTCCCTTCTCTCTGAAATTCCCCTGAAACATGCTTCTCTTCCAGCGACAGATAGCTCATTCCTCCACTGGGTTCAGGCCTTTACTTAAACGCTCCCTCCTAGGGGAGAGATCCCACACCACACATGGAAAGCATCAGCGCCATCCTTCTCTTCCACTTGTCCTGCTCTCTCGCTCTCTCTTATTTCTTGCATCTCTGACAGCCTCTAGGGATGGGGCTGTGGGTGAAGGGAGATGAGGGGAGAGGGTAAGGTGGTATCTTCTCTCCACAGGGATTGTTGGAAAAGAAGCTGTTTTTCTTCAGAGACAAGGCATGAATATAAACTGCAGGTAAGTTGAAATTTAAATTGAAGGTATTAATAAACATTAAGTGTGAAAGACAAAAAACATGAAACCTTTTGGAGCATACCTAACAGAATGCTATTATGATGTCTGAGGGATGAAGAACTTCTTTAAAAAGCCAAACAAACCGGTAAACAAAAGATGGATAAATATGATCATGTTACAAGTAACAACTGCTGCTCATCAGAAGACATCATAAAATGAGGAAAGCAAAAGCCAGGGAGTGGGAAGTGACGTGTGCAACAAGTGTGAAGACCTTTCACCAATAAACACTTTTTAAAGTAGATGTCAAATACACGTTAACAGGCATTGCATGGAAGGTGAACATGGAAGTCCAATGAACATTTAAAATGTGATCAGTTTCATTTGTGATAAATTAAATACGAGTTAAAATTGCAACAAAACACCATCTCACAGCTCACAGTTGAGCAAACATTTGTGAATGACTATGAAAAGTCTGGCTCAGATGTGGAACAGAAGAAGCTGTCATTCCTTGTTAATCAGAATGTCAACTATTGTAACATAGCACAGCTGGACATGTGCACACCCTAGGTTTCATTAATTTCCATTCAGTTCATAAAGCAGATACATGTGAATGATATTCTTAACAGCAAAGAGCTATAAACAGCGCCAACATCCAGGAATAATAGAATGGATAGATTTGGTGCATTTAAAGTGTGGACTAATAGACTAATAGAGTTTTGACAAGAAAATGCACTGGTGATAACAAACACCCTCTTCCAGCAACACAAAAGAAGACTCTACACATGGACATCACCAGATGGTCAACACCGACATCAGACTGATTATATTCTATGCAGCCAAAGATGGAGAAGCTCTATACAGTCAACAAAACAAGACCAGGAGCTGACTTTGGCTCAGATCATGAACTCCTTATTACCAAATTCAGACTTAAATTGAAGAAAGTAGGGAAAACCACTAGACCATTCAGGTATGACCTAAATCAAGTCCCTTATGATTATACAGTGGAAGTGAGAAATAGATTTAAAGGCCTAGATCTGATAGATAGAGTGCCTGATGAACTATGGAATGTGGTTCGTGACATTGTACAGGAGACAGGGATCAAGACCATCCCCATGGAAAAGAAATGCAAAAAAGAAAAATGGCTGTCTGGAGGAGCCTTACCAATAGCTGTGAAAAGAAGAGAGGCAAAAAGCAAAGGAGAAAAGGAAAGATATAAGCATCTGAATGCAGAGTTCCAAAGAATAGCAAGAAGAGGTAAGAAAGCCTTCTTCAGCGATCAATGCAAAGAAGTAGAGGAAAAGAACAGAATGGGAAAGACTAGAGATCTCTTCAAGAAAATGAGAGATACCAAGGGAACATTTCATGCAAAGATGGGCT
>SJYX01015666.1:0-24166 GCA_006410675.1 Oreotragus oreotragus
TTTCTTTCTTTCCCACTCCTCCTTGGGTCCTACAGAGGCTCTGTCCCGTGTCCTCCTGTACACACGCTCCTGTCAATCACCCTCTTCTAATGTCACTTCTACACAAATGACTCCCAAATCTGCTTTTCTAGAGCTTCCTTTTTCTCTCCTGACATTTAAACCCACGTTTAACTTCCTCATGGAGCCCCTAGCATCACAAAGAACAAAGAATCTTGGAAATCAACAAAGCAGGGCTAGTCCAGGTTGGGGGAGGGGATGTTACATGTGGGAGCAGGCTCCTCTGTCCATGGAGCTCTCCAGGCCAAGAATCCTGGAGTGGGTTGTCATTTCCTTCTCTAGGGGATCTTCATGGGTAACTACAATATAAAAAAATAGGCTCCTCCCACTTGAAATTCCTGAGAGAACGGGACAGAGAGCACTCCTGGAACATGCAATAGAATTCTCAGCAATTTTTTCTGAATTCTAAAGAACAGATGATAGTATACTTGAGTAATATACATATTGCATAAAAGTATATGGAGGAAAAATGTCCACCCCTACAGGTCCACTGGACCTGGACCCTGAGGGTTCATGGATGCATAAAGCGTGCGGTTCCAGAGAAAATAGTTAAACAGAGAACCTGCAACCTCTTTATAAATATTCCTGAGCTGTAAACACAAGAGTCCCACATGAGTATAACACTCGTCAGTTTTGTGATTTCTGTTTGGGACTTGTTGGGGCCAGGGTGGGAACGGTTTACCTCTTACCACCTGGAGCCTCTTGGACTTGTAAACCCCAATGGACCTCCTAACTGGCTCGCAGGCTGGGTCCTGGGGTCCTGCATCCACCCTCGCGTTTGTGTCAGACCCTCCTCCTCACACTCCCACCCTTTGCCCAGATTATTACTACAAGCAGCTGAGCTTNCCTAACTGGCTCGCAGGCTGGGTCCTGGGGTCCTGCATCCACCCTCGCGTTTGTGTCAGACCCTCCTCCTCACACTCCCACCCTTTGCCCAGATTATTACTACAAGCAGCTGAGCTTCCTAAGTGTTTTCTCTGCTTGGGGTTCTCTTTCTACCTTCCATCCCATACTCTGCTATTATATCAACTGTCCTGAAATGCAGCTTCAAATGTACTCTGTCCAAAACTCTCAGAGCCTCCTGACTGCCTCAAATTGAGCCTCTCTTTACTTTGCTATTTGAATCACCAAACCCTTCTGCCTCATTTCTGGCTACTGACAGTCCAGAAGCTCCACACTTTAGGCAAATCAGACTCTACCCCTGGCAGATCCAGCCTGGTTTGTTCCAGGGCTGTGCCGCCCACTGTGCTGGGCCCCCCACCTCTGCTATGGAAGCCTGATTTACTCTCGAGGACCAGTACATAAGCATCCGTCTTCTCTGGATGGCCCTGTGGCCCTGGCTGGAGTAATCGCTCCCTGTGGGACCCCTGAGAGCCACATCAATACTCTGTCCTCCAGGGATTTGAACAAGTGTCTTTCCCCTCTGGAATTAGAAGGCAGGGTCTGAGACTGAGTTTTTAAATCTTCCACTTAACCAACAGGTGTAGAATTAAACTGAATGGCTAGGATGCATGGTGACGTATATTTGGGGTCAGAGATAATCCAAAGAGTGTATGTGGAGTAAAGAGGTGGGTCTCGCTGTAACTCACTCAGGCCATGAGGGTCCTGGTACAAATGGACCATGTTCCCAATCCTCCTCTGAATATAAGGCACAGTACAAATCCTCACAACCTCGAAGGCTGTATGGAGAGGGAGAGGAAATACCATAAAATTCTGGAAAACATGGGCTGGACATGAGTTGATATGGGCTGGACATTAGCTGGACATGGGTTGATTGGACATAGGTTGATATGACATTATTTTGTCTACAAAGGTCCATCTAGTCAAGGTGATGGTTTTTCCAGTGGTCATGTATGGATGTGAGAGTTGGACTATAAAGAAATCTGAGTGCCGAAGAATTGATGCTTCTGAACTGTGGTGTTGGAGAAGACACTTGAGAGTCCCTTGGACTGCAAGGAGATCAAACCAGTCCATCCTAAAGGAAATCAGTCCTGAATATTCACTGGAAGGATGATGCTGCCGCTGAAACTCTAATACTTTGGCCACCTGGTGCGAAGAACTGATTCATTGGAAAAGAGCCTGATGCTGGGAAAGATTGAGGGCAGGAGGGGGACAACAGAGGATGAGATGGTTGGATGGCATCACTGACTCAATGGGCAGGAATTTGAGTAAACTCCGGGAGATGGTGATGGACAGGGAGGCCTGGCATGCTGCAGTCCATGGGGTCACAAAGAGTCGGACACGACTGAGCAACTGAACTGAACAGATATGGGTTGATATGGGTTGTATTGTGGCTCCATTGCTTTCTAATTTTATTGTCTTGGGAAGGCTACAGAACCTCGCTGAGCCTCAGTCTCCTCAACTGTCCCATGAAAATAATGTCAACACCAGGCAGGGTTTTGTGAGGGTTAAAATGTTATATGTAAGCTGTCCAGGACACTGGAGATGGTCAATAAACAAGAGTGATGTTGTTATTAAAATGCTTTGTTTTTTACTTTTTGAACTCTATAGAACCTTTCATTGGTGGAGGCAGGGTTGATTAAAACCTACTAACATAAGTGAATTGAAGATGAAAAGTTAAATATATGAACCACATTTAAAAATATGTACACCACCTAACTGGTGGCTCAGACAGTAAAGAATCTGCCTGCAATGCAGGAGACCCAGGTTCAATCCCTGAGTCAGGAAGAACCACTGGAGAAGGAAATGGCAAACCCACTCCAGTATTCTTGGCTGGGAAATCCCACAGACAGAGGAGCCACAAAGAGTTTGAAAAGATGGCAACTAACTCCTTCACACTATATACTTTAGGGAAAAGGAGGCTGATGCTTATTAATTTTGATTAAGCTTAGAAAATACACAAATGCTTGACATTAATTTTCCTTCTCTGTATGCCTAATAATATTTTCGATAATAAATAAAAAGAATTAAAACCAACATCTGTCACATTCATAAAGTAAAATGATAAAATTATACAAGCCAATATGAAAAAACTGAATAAATATAATAGATCAGATTAAAAATGAAATGAAGACGAATACACTCTCAGATGTTACTTGTAAAATTTGATGCTATGGGGTGAGGCATGCCGCTTAATACATTAATATTAACAGGACCATCATCTGTGTTGTTTCCTGGATTAGCCACCAGGGGATGCTAAAGAGTAGTGTTTCTGGGAACCAGGCAGAGAAAGATTAAGAAAATAATCTTTCAACATGACCCTGAGAAGTGCAAGTCCCTGAGAATCACACTTATTACTACACTCCCCAGAGGTCTGAGACTGCAGATTTCAGCAAAGCTGTCTGGCTGGTGGTGAGGACCGTGCCCTGTTGGCAGAGTCAGTGTAAATGTGAGGCTGGTGTTGGCACTTAAGGGTGACATCTGAGCATCCCTGGACGCTGGGCTCAGACTGAAACACAGCTGACAGTGCTCACAGCCGCTGTGCCGTGAGCTGTGAAGCACAGGGCAGAATGGAAGATTCTTATCTAGGCTTCTGATTCCTTTTTCTACTGACTTCCCATCCTTAACGGAATCAGCACATTCTGGAAAAAATACATAGCCCCAGCTGAATAGCCGGACTAGAAAACTGCTTCTATTCTTAAAGGACACCCCAAGTCAAATTCTTTATATACATAAAATGAAATAGGAGGGGTCTGTTCTGTGTTTTCACTTGACATTTCTCACCTGTCTTACTCATCCCACTTGAGAGTAAAATATTTGTCAGATTTCCTTGTCCTCAAAAAGGATGCTTTACTGAATACTGTTCAAAGTATCTTTGCCCATTAATTCATGACATTCTCTCTATAACCTTGTGAAGAGTTATTAACAATCTTATTTGCAATTGAGGAAACTTTGAGACTCAAAGATGACTGGTCAGAGGGGACTGGGCTGCAGGCAGCCGAGTAGGGCAAGGATGTATTAATTTCCCATGGGTGATGCTGACAGGGCTCCAAGAGGGACAGTAACTTGCTCAAGTCTTAAGGGGGATGAAGGCATTGGTGGGACTGACCCTTTGCCAGCACGGTGCCCTCGCTCTACCACGCCAGGCTTTGTAGACAAAATGCTACAGCACAGAAAAGATACAGGTGTGGTGTTCCAGTGGGGTCTTTAGGAAAAAGAGCAGAAAGAGCTTGTGTTTTCAGTCTGGCTGTGGTGGTCATGCTCTGCATAGCTATAGTATGCTGGGCTGTGACCATGTCTCACATGTAAAAATAATAATAATGCATCAGCTTCCTGCAATAGGATACAGGGAACATGTCAGGGTCATGATATCTTGTAACAGAGGGCTCCATCACCCATTCCTGGCTTGCCTGGCCTCTTATTTCCCTGAGTGCTCCACCCCGGTCACAAACTCTCAAATCAATCATCTTAAACCTCGTGGAGCAAATCCAGGCTATGTGGAAGCCACTTATGTTCAATTACAGACTTAAACTCCGTTGCTTCTTCTGGAGCTTATCTGGAGAAAGAGTTGCGATCAGGACAGAGAAAAGGACACACTGGGTGGGAGGGGAAATGCCAGGGTCACCAGGAGGCCTGTCTGGAGTCGCTCGTTGTGATTTACTGAAAAGAGAATGAAATTCAGGCCCACCATCTGTCTTGCTGAAATGTCAAGCTGAGTGTGGCTCCAGCCAGTAGCGGGCTCTGATGGACATGCCTGCAAATCACCTGCCAGCCCTTTGGGATCTCCGACGGAAGGGTCATGTGGATGCTACAGAGAAGTACGACTAGAGGCCCCTGGACCCCCAGGAATTCTCCCGGGNGGAGGCCTGGCATGCTGCAGTCCATGGGGTCACAAAGAGTCGGACACGACTGAGCAACTGAACTGAACAGATATGGGTTGATATGGGTTGTATTGTGGCTCCATTGCTTTCTAATTTTATTGTCTTGGGAAGGCTACAGAACCTCGCTGAGCCTCAGTCTCCTCAACTGTCCCATGAAAATAATGTCAACACCAGGCAGGGTTTTGTGAGGGTTAAAATGTTATATGTAAGCTGTCCAGGACACTGGAGATGGTCAATAAACAAGAGTGATGTTGTTATTAAAATGCTTTGTTTTTTACTTTTTGAACTCTATAGAACCTTTCATTGGTGGAGGCAGGGTTGATTAAAACCTACTAACATAAGTGAATTGAAGATGAAAAGTTAAATATATGAACCACATTTAAAAATATGTACACCACCTAACTGGTGGCTCAGACAGTAAAGAATCTGCCTGCAATGCAGGAGACCCAGGTTCAATCCCTGAGTCAGGAAGAACCACTGGAGAAGGAAATGGCAAACCCACTCCAGTATTCTTGGCTGGGAAATCCCACAGACAGAGGAGCCACAAAGAGTTTGAAAAGATGGCAACTAACTCCTTCACACTATATACTTTAGGGAAAAGGAGGCTGATGCTTATTAATTTTGATTAAGCTTAGAAAATACACAAATGCTTGACATTAATTTTCCTTCTCTGTATGCCTAATAATATTTTCGATAATAAATAAAAAGAATTAAAACCAACATCTGTCACATTCATAAAGTAAAATGATAAAATTATACAAGCCAATATGAAAAAACTGAATAAATATAATAGATCAGATTAAAAATGAAATGAAGACGAATACACTCTCAGATGTTACTTGTAAAATTTGATGCTATGGGGTGAGGCATGCCGCTTAATACATTAATATTAACAGGACCATCATCTGTGTTGTTTCCTGGATTAGCCACCAGGGGATGCTAAAGAGTAGTGTTTCTGGGAACCAGGCAGAGAAAGATTAAGAAAATAATCTTTCAACATGACCCTGAGAAGTGCAAGTCCCTGAGAATCACACTTATTACTACACTCCCCAGAGGTCTGAGACTGCAGATTTCAGCAAAGCTGTCTGGCTGGTGGTGAGGACCGTGCCCTGTTGGCAGAGTCAGTGTAAATGTGAGGCTGGTGCTGGCACTTAAGGGTGACATCTGAGCATCCCTGGACGCTGGGCTCAGACTGAAACACAGCTGACAGTGCTCACAGCCGCTGTGCCGTGAGCTGTGAAGCACAGGGCAGAATGGAAGATTCTTATCTAGGCTTCTGATTCCTTTTTCTACTGACTTCCCATCCTTAACGGAATCAGCACATTCTGGAAAAAATACATAGCCCCAGCTGAATAGCCGGACTAGAAAACTGCTTCTATTCTTAAAGGACACCCCAAGTCAAATTCTTTATATACATAAAATGAAATAGGAGGGGTCTGTTCTGTGTTTTCACTTGACATTTCTCACCTGTCTTACTCATCCCACTTGAGAGTAAAATATTTGTCAGATTTCCTTGTCCTCAAAAAGGATGCTTTACTGAATACTGTTCAAAGTATCTTTGCCCATTAATTCATGACATTCTCTCTATAACCTTGTGAAGAGTTATTAACAATCTTATTTGCAATTGAGGAAACTTTGAGACTCAAAGATGACTGGTCAGAGGGGACTGGGCTGCAGGCAGCCGAATAGGGCAAGGATGTATTAATTTCCCATGGGTGATGCTGACAGGGCTCCAAGAGGGACAGTAACTTGCTCAAGTCTTAAGGGGGATGAAGGCATTGGTGGGACTGACCCTTTGCCAGCACGGTGCCCTCGCTCTACCACGCCAGGCTTTGTAGACAAAATGCTACAGCACAGAAAAGATACAGGTGTGGTGTTCCAGTGGGGTCTTTAGGAAGAAGAGCAGAAAGAGCTTGTGTTTTCAGTCTGGCTGTGGTGGTCATGCTCTGCATAGCTATAGTATGCTGGGCTGTGACCATGTCTCACATGTAAAAATAATAATAATGCATCAGCTTCCTGCAATAGGATACAGGGAACATGTCAGGGTCATGATATCTTGTAACAGAGGGCTCCATCACCCATTCCTGGCTTGCCTGGCCTCTTATTTCCCTGAGTGCTCCACCCCGGTCACAAACTCTCAAATCAATCATCTTAAACCTCGTGGAGCAAATCCAGGCTATGTGGAAGCCACTTATGTTCAATTACAGACTTAAACTCCGTTGCTTCTTCTGGAGCTTATCTGGAGAAAGAGTTGCGATCAGGACAGAGAAAAGGACACACTGGGTGGGAGGGGAAATGCCAGGGTCACCAGGAGGCCTGTCTGGAGTCGCTCGTTGTGATTTACTGAAAAGAGAATGAAATTCAGGCCCACCATCTGTCTTGCTGAAATGTCAAGCTGAGTGTGGCTCCAGCCAGTAGCGGGCTCTGATGGACATGCCTGCAAATCACCTGCCAGCCCTTTGGGATCTCCGACGGAAGGGTCATGTGGATGCTACAGAGAAGTACGACTAGAGGCCCCTGGACCCCCAGGAATTCTCCCGGGGCCCAGGAATGCACCGTTACAGGGGACCGACCCTTAATCTCAACCCAGAAAACTCGTTTTCTCAGCCATGATGCCATGAGTGGGGTCTAAAACTTCCAACTTGAAGACACACTGCATGTTTGGGGTGGGGGGGAAAGTGTTAGTCTCTTAGTCATATCTGACTGTTTGCGACCCCATAGACTGTAGCCTCTGTCCATGGGATTCTCCAGGCAAGAATACTGGAGTGGGTGTGGGTGGCCATTCCCTTCTCCAGGGGAATCTTCCCGAGCCAGGGATAGCACTTGGGTCTCCCGCATTACAGGCAGGTTTCTGACCATCTGAAGCCCTCACAGTGCGTGTGACCAATGTGCTCGGTTGGTGTTTGCTGGCAAATCGATCCACAGCAAATCTTTATCAAGGATTTGTTACGACCCTGCGTGACGCACAGAAGCGCCACGGTGGCCAGAGTAACACAGTGCATGTTATCACTGAACTGCAATGCACAGCCCTGATTCCCTCTCTCTATTAAAGACCTGTCAGCCAGTGGAAAACACACATCCAGCCGAAGAACAGAAAATGCGACTCTTTCTAATAAGAAAACTCAATATTTAACATGGCAAGTCCGGCCCCTCTGGTGCCTCAAAAACGTCTCTGTAATTTTAATTCTTACAGGGTGGGAAGACAGTCATTTCAGCTCTTCAAAGTTGACCCCAGGGGTACCAGACAAGAAGGGAAGACATAACATTCAAATTGGTCATTGATTGCTGGTGTTAACATTTTGACAAGGGAGGAAAAGGAAACTATTGATAAAACTGTAATCTGTTCATCTTGTCTTTGATCACAACTATACACTGGGAATTAGCGCCTTGGGTGAAAAGCTTTAAGCAAAAACAGGAAACAAGCATTAAACAGGGCAGCTGAGGCTTCTATACTGGGAGGGACAAGAGAGGCTGCAGGCTGCCATAAAAGGTCAGAGTCCTTTGCACTTTAAGGTTCAGATAATAAGGAAAACCAGTGGACATGGTGTTGGTTAATAGTCTTCTGATTTTTCTTCTTTAAATTAACTAGAAATTTAGTTAGTTCATTTTCCTGGTTGGGGGACATTTCTATAGCATTTTTACTTTCATTTATAGATCCCAGGAGGTCCATACATGAAATTAATGCCTTATAGGTTACTGATATGGTAACTCGTAGTGTTTAAACTTCAAAGGTAAAGGTTCAAGTTCTCCCCCAAATGCTCCTTGGTCAGCCCGGGATGGAGCAAGAATGTACAAAGTCAGACCCAGGCTTCCACCGCCTCCCTTCTACACTGAGGGACAGGGAGGCTGAACCATGTTTGGCGAATGTTACCAGACTGTGCCAAGGGCTTCCCAGGTGGTGACAGAGGTAAAGCTATCCACTTGCCAATGCAGGAAGCGCAGGAGACGTGGGTTTGATCCATGGGTCAGGAAGATTCCCTGGAGAAGGAAATGGCAACCCACTCTGGTATTCTTGCCTGGGACATTCCATGGACAGAGGAGCCTGGTGGGCTACAATCCACGGGGTCACAAAAGACAACAAACCAAGTCTGATAACAGACCCAGCGTCCAGACGAGCCCAGGAGACTCTGGACTCTTAGGCTGAGGAACCCAAGGCCTCTCTGCATTGTCAGAAGAAACAAGGGGTCAGGGGATGGCCCCTCTCCACGCTGCCCCCTGCACACTGTGAGCGTGGCCCAGAGGAGGGGCCCCAGGCCCGGCAGCTTCCAGGTCCCCTCGCTCTGCCGCACTGGCTTGCTCTGTGCTGAGAGGCACAGATGTCTCAGAACCTGGCCATCTCGGGTCCAAAATGCACATGCCCCATTCTCA
Organism: Oreotragus oreotragus; assembly: GCA_006410675.1. NCBI lineage: Eukaryota > Metazoa > Chordata > Mammalia > Artiodactyla > Bovidae > Oreotragus > Oreotragus oreotragus. The sequence continues at coordinate 9,207 of SJYX01015666.1, forward strand.
TCTTCCAAATCTCCCTTTATACCTTTTCCTTCTTTTCTTTCCTCTGGAGAAGGAAATGGCAACCCACTCCAGTACTCTTGCCTGGAAAATCCCATGGACAAGAGGGGCCTGGTAGGCTACAGTTCATGGGGTTGCAAAGAACTGGACACGACTGAGTGACTTCACTTTCACTTTTTCACTTTTCTTTTTTTTAATGTAATTTTCCCTTTTGGAATCAAGGTTATGAATCTGGCTTCCCAGACTAACGTCTTTCACACGCAAGTCTCAATTCGGCTCCCAAAACACCCCATGATGCTGGCCGTGGCACCGCAGCACCTGAAAATCAAACCATCTCTAACTCCAAACCGAATTAAAGCTCGCACACTAAGAACCACGCCCGCCGCTGCCCTCCGCTTCCACATCCGCCAGGCGTGGCCTCACCTTCCCGAAGAAGAGCTGCGTGGCCACAGCGAGCGCCTGGAAGCCGCGGACGGCGGTCCTCAGCTCTGCCCGCACGAGCCCAAGCTGCCGGGCCTGCTGCTCGGCGCGCTCCTTCAGCCGCTGTGCCAGCAGCCGCTCCGCCTCCCGGGCCTGCGGGTCCGGCTTCGGGGAGAACCCGTTGCGGGCGGCCGCGGTCCTCTGCTTGGGGTACCCTAGGAAGCAAGGAGGGTCACCTGTGAGAAAACAGTCAGCCCAGATGTGACAAGTGCTCCTCATGACACAAGGATGCCGGCAAGGGGCTGAGAAGTAACGGCCCGCTGTGCGTCATTCTAAGTGTTAAAATGAAAAACACAAGGGCTGTGAAGTGTTGTTCTGCTGAAGTGGTTCCAAATGCAAGGTTTCACGCTTGGAAGCAGAGGAACAGACAGAATTGCCCAATTCCTCCCAGCTGCCTACATTTCTTCCGGGTCTACTTAGAGAGACTTGGAGCAGTTGGCTTTTTTTTTTTTTTTTTTTTTTTCCCTTCAAGGGGATTCCCCTTGGAAAGCATCTAAAAGGAAATCACCCAATCCAGGCTGAAGCCAGACTTAAAACCTAGCAACCCTTTCACTGATGGGTTTCCCCGATGGTTCAGCAGCGCAGGAGATGTGAGTTTGATCCTTGGGGCAGCAAGATTCCCCTGAAGGAGGAAATGGCAAGCCCCTTCAGTATTCTTGCCTGAAGAATCCCGTGGACAGAGGAGCCTGGGGGGCTACAGTCCGTGGGGTGGCGAAGAAACAGACATGCCTGAAGCAACTGAGCACGCACGCATGTTGCATCCAGCACCTGTCCAGTCAATGGCATGTGGGAGGCCCAGTGGACTTGCACAGAAGTGAGGCCCTGCCCTTGACCGTCAGGCCAGCACCAGCATCGCGGCCCTGGGGTCTCTGACTCCTCGCCAGGCATCTCGACACCTAAGGACACTTGCTGGTCCACTCTGCAGCATCTCTGACTGAACTCACAAGTTTGGGGGCACGCCCTGAACCTAGAACATTCTCCCATTCCCCCAGTCTGGTCCCAATCACACCCCCTGGTTGCATTACTCTGAGTAGGGGCACACAGAATCTATGGTGATCCCAGTGACCACCGGCGACTCAGAGCAAAGAAGCCAGTCACCTTCTGTTCTTACAAAGATGAATGCAAGCAGTTTGCGTGCAAAGGCTGAGCGCCAGGATGAACATGGGCCTTCAAAATGCAAAGAGAACATGAAAAATTCATCTGCAGTCATCTGGTCACTATCCAGAGGATTCTAATGGATGGAAACGCATGCTTCAGTCCTGAAGCTGGAAGCTCAATGGACATGACAACAAGCAAACACTGCAGCCTTGGGACCTGCAAATTCACAATCTCAGAGAAGGCCCATGACCCTAACACTTGTAAACAGGAGGGAGAAGAATGAAAGGACACAGCTTTGATAGCCCTCCAGCTTAAGGAAAAGTACTTCATGAGTGCGGTCCACCTCCCAACAGACAGGAAGTCTGTTTCTTGCAGGCTGGCGCCAGCATGCCACCCCAGGGAGCACAAGGGCTGAGCTCTCTGTTGTCTTAGACAGGCTTTATTTTTCTTAAACTGATCTAGATTTATTTCAGAAAAAATGTGCCCAGTAGCACACTACTTTCTACTCACCGCTGGCACTTGTCTGTCTGGAGTTGGCTAGTGCTGGGGAGAGCGGAGAGCAGACAGCGCGAGAGCAGGACATTCCCTTCCGGCCAGTGTGGAGCACAGGTGAGGGCAGGAATTACTGGGTTGGCCAAAAAGTTCGATCTATGGAAAAACTCAAACGAACATTTTGGCCAACCCGCCCAATCATAAAGAAGTATTCCAGAAAGAAAAAGGGCCTCTCAGGTGGCTCAGGGTTAAAGAACCCTCCTGCCAATGGAGGAGACACAAGAGACGATCCCTGGGTTGGAAAGATGCCCTGGAGAAGGAAATGGCAACCCATTCCAGCATTCTCGCCTGGGGAATCCCATGGACAGAGGCGCCTGGTGGGTTTAGTCCATGGGGTTGCAAAGAGTTGGACACAACTGAGAGACTAAGCACACACACGAGAAAGAAGAGGGTTACCTTTCCCTTCCAAGGAAAGAGCAGATTATTTTCTATTTTGATGTACAGAAAATAGGAGGAAAAAAAAGATGTTACAGCCAGAGTTTCCCAAGCCAACTATAAGACTTGGTTATGACAACACACTCTTTAGACAAAAATTTATGCAAAATAGTCTCAACTTTGGGACATTTATTACCATTTATTACTTACAGGAAGTATGAGTGTTATTTATCAAAGTAAATCTAAATGTCTCCTTTCTCCAAGGGTGAAAAATCTTGGCTTAATGGTGTTATAACAATTGCTTAATTTTTATATTAAAAATTATAGTTACATCTGGCTTCCCTGATAGCTCAGTTGGTAAAGAATCTGCCTGCAGTGCAGGAGACCCCAGTTCGATTCCTGGGTTGGAAAGATCCACTGGAGAAGGGATAGGCTACCCACTCCAGTATTCTTAGGCTTTCCTGGTGGCTCAGCTGGTGAAGAATCCACCAGTGTGGGAGACCTGCGTTTGATCCCTGGGTTGGGAAGATCCCCTGGAGAAGGGAAAGGCTACCCACTCCAGTATTCTGGCCTGGAGAATTCCATGGACTGTATAATCCATGGGGTTGCAAAGAGTTGGACACGACTGAGTGACTTTCACTGGCGAAGATGGAGTAAGAAAGGAGTAGATTTATCTTCTCATCTGAAACTACCCAAAACGCTCGACCAAAATATGTGTCAGTGGAGTTCAAGACATTATATTAGGCAACGAAGCACAAGGGACCAGACTCCGAAACACACGAGAAGACCCCTGCCACCCCAGGGATGCCTGAGCCTGCTCTCTGGGTGGTCTTCCAGGCTCTGGCACAGAGAGCCAGGAAGCCCAGGGGCAGTCTGGTAGTCTTCTCAACTTGGGAAGCTGGGTGCTCAGGAAGTGCAAGGGTCAGCGGTTACCGGGCAGAGTAGCTGAGAGGACAGCTCCACAGAGACACAGAGTGACACAGAAGGGCCCCTCGAGTTTCTGGACAGCTTACATCAGTGCAGCAGGTGAGGACAGTGTCCAGAGCCAGGGAGCGAATTCTACCCAGGACTAGCAGGAACACCACCAGGAGCTCACAGAAGGCCAGGATCAATTCCTGTGCCCTCCACAATTCCCAGGGCATCAGAACACCTGGAAGGCTCATATCATGGTGCTCTGCTGAAACCAGTCCTGGACTAACTGCTGGTCAGGATCCGTTTAACAAAGCTGATGAGAAAGATCCAAGATGATCAAGTTCTTTCCAAGTCACATAGTTTCACCTAAGAACAAAGCTTAAGAGTATTTATAGAATTAAAAAAAAAAAATCCAACAAGGAAAAATTCACAATGTCAGTCATCTAAAAAAATTTTCAGGCATGTAAATAAGCAGGGACGTACAAGCCATGATGAAGAGGGGATGCAATCAATTGAAGTCAGCCAAGAAAAGCACCAGCAATTAACAGTTATTATAACTATATTCCGTATATCAAGAGGCTGGAGGAAAGACTGAGTACATCAAATAGAAACAAAGATAAAAAGAGACTTAAATAAAAATTCTAGAGATTAACAATTCAAATGTCTGAGATAAAAATACACTGGATGGGATTAAGATTAGACACTGCATATGAAAAGATTAATGGCATGGATTTTCATAGCAGCATTACTCATAGCAGCCAAAAGCTGGAAACAAATGCCCATCAACCAATGAGTGGATAAACTATGACACATTCACACGGTGTAATATTATTCAGCCCAAACCAGGAACGAAACACTGATCCAGGAAGGAAATACTACTGATCCTCACTTTGACATGGATGAACCTCAAAAACGCGCTAAGTGAAAACAACTGATGAAAAAAGCCACACAGAATACGATTCCACTTACACAAAATGTCCAGAATAAACAAGTCCATGAAACAAAGTGGACTAGTGGTTGTCAGCGGCTGGGGAGCACGGATAGGGAGTGACTGCTCATGGCTATGGGTTTCTTTTGAGGCTAAAAGAAAATGCTTTGGAAGTAGTGGTGATTGCTGTACAATTTTGTGAATATACTAAAACCACTGAACCTGTACACTTTAAAAGAGTAAAATTCACAATATGTGAATTACTAAAGAAGCAGCTGAGGCTCGGAGAAATTCTGTTATTTGCCCTAGTTCATACATCATGTGAGCCACTGAGCCAGGATTTGAACTCAATTTGGTCTATTCTCCTGGGCCAAACTGCTTGGCAACATTTAGAATTTGCAGAAGAGTTTCTCGTGAAGACAACTCCATGAAAGCATTTCCAAAAGCTGAAAGAAACCCAGCAGGAATAGGTGTCACAGAGTTAAGGGAAAGAAAATTTCAGGAAAGGAGCGATCAGTAACGCCAAAGGCCACAGAGATAAGGACCAGGACGTGTCACTTAGATTTAATAGCCAGGAGGTCATGAGAGGCCTTTGCAGGATTGCAGGGAGGGAAGGCAGTGGAATAGGGAGGGGGCTGCTAGCTGGCAGGGATGGGAGAAGTCATCTGTAAGCAAGGGACAGAGACGAGAATCACAAGATGCCTCTTCCCCAAGCCTAGCTGCAAAGGTGGGGAGAGAAATGGGTCAAGACCATCCTCAGGGAAGTTCCAGATCAGCAGGGGAGGGAAACACACCTGGACTTCACCTGCCACTCCTCAATCACGTGACAGTCGAGGGTTCAGGGCTTGACAGAGGCACCACCGACCAGGGCAGCTCGGCTTATTTGATGTTCAGTAATCTGAAGAAAGGAGAGTTGCCCTGAGAGAGCGATGGAGGAGGCAAGGAGAGGAGGCTGGGGACAGGAATGCTGTGCTCCCAGACCTGTCCACTCTCATTACATAGGTTTCTCTTCACCAGAGCTGGCCTGACATTCTCCTGTGGTAGCCTGGACTCCAATGTTCCTGCTCCTCTGCACACAAATGCAGATGCTTGGAGCTGTTCATGTTCCCCCAAAATTCACGTGCTAATCCCTAATCTCCAATGAGATGGTATTTTGAGGAGGTGCTCTGGGGAAAGCATTTAGGTCATGAGGGTGAGGCTTCCATGAATGGGATTAGTGGCCTCATGAGAAGAGACACCAGAGAGATGACCTCGTTTTCCCCACACGCTGAGAAAGCAAGATCTACCAAGACAGCCCGTGTTGTGTGGAGTATCAGACAAGTCTCAGCAAATTTGAAAGGACTCAAATCATCCACCTTCGGCCACCCAACGCAAAGAGCCGACTCACTGGAAAAGCCCCTGATGCTGGAAAAGATTGACGGCAGGAGAAGGGGACCACAGAGGATGAGAAGGTTGGATGGCATTACTGACTCAACGGACATGAGTCTGAGTAAGCTCCAGGAGTTGGTGATGGACAGGGAAGCCTGGCGTGCTGCAGTCCATGGGGTCACAAAGAGTTGGACACTGACTCACTGGAAAAGCCCCTGATGCTGGAAAAGATTGACGGCAGGAGAAGGGGACGACAGAGGATGAGAAGGTTGGATGGCATTACTGACTCGACGGACATGAGTCTGAGTAAGCTCCAGGAGTTGGTGATGGACAGGGAAGCCTGGCGTGCTGCAGTCCATGGGGTCACAAAGAGTTGGACACAACTGATTGACTGATCAGCACTGAACTGAACAAATCATCCAAAGTATGTTCTCCAGACACAATGGAATTAAATTAGAAATACAATCAGAGAGACCTCTGGAAAGTCCTAAATATCTGCAAACTAAAAAGAATGCTGCTAAATAATCATGGGGAAAGAAGAAATCAGAAAAGGAAACCTGAAAATATTTTGAACTCAATGAAGATAAAAACCCAATATATCAAAATATGTGAATTACAGCTAACGTAGTATATGAAGGGACGTTTACTGTATTAAATGCACATTAGAAAAGCAGAAAGACTTCAAATTAATGACATTAGCTAATTAAACTCAATGTAAGCAGAAGAAATAATAATGATCACAGTAGAAATCTACTGAGAATCAAGTCATATTTTACACTACATACAAAAAAATTAAATGGCCCATAGATGTAAATATAAAACCTATAAGTATTTTAGAATAAAATGTAGGAGAAAGTATTTATAAACTTGGGTTATGTAAAGATTTTTAAAGATAATACTAAAAATATAGTCCATAAAAGAAAAAGTCATGAATGGGACTTCATGAACATTAAGAAGTTCTAATCTTCAAAAGACATTATTAGGGGAGTGCAAAACAACACATAAATTGTGGAGAAAAGAAAACTGCAGATCACATACCTGAAAAAATTGTGACCAGAATATATAGAAACTCTCAAAATTCAATAAAAAAAACACTTCCAATTGAAATGGCAAAAGATTGGAATATTTTATGGAAGAATATACACAGATGTCAAATAAATATAAAAAAGAAATTCAACATTTTAATGTCATTAGTTGCCAGCTAAATGCAAATTAAAACCATGAGATACTGCTATGTACCTATTATAATGTTTATTATCTAAAAGACTGACCATACCAAGGGTTGGCAAGGACATGGAGGAACTGGATCTCTTGGACATCACTGATGGGAATATAAAATGGTGCAATTACCTTGGGAAACAGATTGGAAAACTTTTAAACAGATTTAAAAGCTAAACACATAGCTATCATATGACTCAGGCATTCCACTCTTAGCTATTTAAAAATGAAAGCAGAGGTCTGCATCAAGGCTTGTACAAACGTGCGTGGTAGCTTCATTTATAATAGCCAAATCCCTGGGGGAAATCTCCAAAGTGTCTCAATAGGTAAATGGATAAATTGTGGTACTGACACAGTGGAGTTCTATTCGCTGATAAAAAGGAATGGACTACTGTTTCAGTAGATCTGAGCCCCTTCCTTCCTTCCTCTCCTTTCCTCTGTTTTCTTTTTCCTTTCTCCCCTCTCTCTGCCTTCATTGACATGGATTTCAGTTTTTCAAGCCCTCATTTCAGCCTTTCCCTGCATATGTCTTGTTGGAAGTTTACAGGAACATCCTGACTTTACCCACATGGACAGCTGCAAGAGCAAAGGATTCCCACACCATGAAGTCTGCAACAACTAACCACGCCCCTCCCTCAACTTGCCTCTAAAAGCACTTTGCTGAAATCCTTTGAGCAGTTCTGGGTTTTCAGAGCACAAACTCCCAGTCTCCTTGCAGGCTCTGCAGTTAACCTTTTTCTGCTCTAAACTCTGACGTTTCAGCTCGTTTTGCCTCTTGTGCATCAGGCACACAAATCTGCCTTTGGTAACAGGCTCTGTCTCCTGACCCTCTTCATGTGTGACTTTGGATTACTTCCTACACATTTTTAAAATTTACTGGAAACATTATTAATAAGGTCATTATTCCACAAGGTTTCTGGTTCATAGCGCAGCAAGTAAGAGTGCAGTTTTGTGATTCAAAGTGCTTGTGTTGAAACATAGGCTCTACTATTTATTTCCTGTGACTTTTGGGCAAGTTAATTAAAATCTATGAAGCTCAATCTCCTCGCATACAAAGGAAGAGGCAATACCATACCCATCTCCCAGTTACTGTGGGCATTACAGACATGAATACATTTAAAGACCCAAGGACCGTACCTGGTATACAGTAAGAACTCAAACTTTAGCTGCTATTATTGCTACTATTTTTGTGCTTAAAGGTTATACTGCATTCTGTTCTACAAAGAGGCTGATGTCTTACAATATGAATTTCTATAATAGGTAATTTTCAACTTTCACGACATTACATAGTTTGTTCATATAAGTATGTAAATAAATAAAATAACAAGTGTTTGATAGCCACGGTTCATCTTTTTCTCTTTTTGGAAAAATATTATCTCTTGAGGTAAGATCTCCAAAATCTGTTTTCCAATTACAAATTATCTCAGGTGCTGTTGGAATAGCAGATACTCCTACACAGAGAAGATCCTACCCCCTAAATGTAGCATTAATAACATTTTTTTAAAGACAAAATGATGCCAACAGCTGGTTCATTTCACCTGGAGCCAGAACACAGCCGTACACGAACGTCAAGCCCTGGAACAGTCACGCATACCACGTGGGCTGGCATCACTCCACTAGTGACATTTGAACAAAATGAATTCCAAGTTCAAGTCTCCTCAGATAACATAGTTCACATTTCTTAAATACCTGGCGAGTGGAGCTTGGTGCTTGAAGCCGCTGTCCTCTTCGGAGATGAAACTGCAGGTTTATTGGCATCTTGCTCTTTTTGTACTTCTTTCTTGGCTCCTATAAATAATTTAAAAAGAGAGAAAGAACAAAAGGGAGCTCATTACAATCAAAACGGTTAACACAAATTGTTTGTGGAAAGGGAGGCTTAACAGAAGGCACACAGAACAAAATAATATTTGGGAGATTTGTTGCTATAGTCACCACGTCCTGTGCTTCAGGAATGACACGCTTGTTTATAGCAGAGGGAATTTTGTTATGAGCAGTCAGAGGAATAAGTATGCTGCTGTCTCTGCCATGATGAAAACCGCCCCTGTCTCTGGGGGTCACTGCATCCCAAGGGCCCTTACAAACTACGTGGGAATTAAAATTTCACTATCCTCAGCCACTAACTCAGTCGGCCTGTCTCCTTGCCAAAACAAATTTTCAGAAGACGGAGAAGGAAGCTGTAGCCGAATCTAACTGCTAATGACTCCAGCATCATGAGAGCTGAGCCTCGGGGGACTTGGTCTGCCTCTAATTAATTTCCACACAGCTGGTCTGCAGAGGTGACCTGGAGAGCTTCTGAGTTCTGTCTCTGCTGCAGCTGAGCCTTTGTGGGACCAGATGGCAGAGGCGGCTGCAGCAGCACGGGACATCTTGAACTTGGGCTCAATCTAAGAACGGGCACTCGGGACACGGCCCCATTTCTCCCTTGTGTGCTGGGCACAGACCTCACCTCAGNCTGAGTTCTGTCTCTGCTGCAGCTGAGCCTTTGTGGGACCAGATGGCAGAGGCGGCTGCAGCAGCACGGGACATCTTGAACTTGGGCTCAATCTAAGAACGGGCACTCGGGACACGGCCCCATTTCTCCCTTGTGTGCTGGGCACAGACCTCACCTCACATGCCCTTCATCAGAAAGTCAAAGAATGATGGACGGAAGATCAGAGAAGAAACACCAACCTGGGCATGCCTAGACCTGTCTCCACCTCGGGACCATTTATTATGCCATTTCAAAACTAAACCCTGGGCTTTCCTGGTGGCTCAGTGGTAAAGAATCCGACTGCCAATGCAGGAGACAAGGGTTTGAGCTCTGATCTGGGAGGATCCCACGTGGTAAGCCCACATACCACAACGACTGAAGCCTGCGCACCTACAGCCCATGCCTAGAAACAAGAGAAGCCATCTCAATGAGAAGCTTGTGCACTGCAGTGAAGAGTGGCCCTGCTCGCTGCGACTAGAGATAGCCCACACACAGCAGCAAAGACCCAGCACAGCCAAAAATAATAAATGGATTAAAAAACCCCAAACACTGTGATCAAACAAATAAATAAACCCTAGTGATGGTGATGGTCCCTTAGAAGCAGAATACAAGCTTCCCTCTTCACTCCCAGCCCCACATCCTTATTCCCCCTTCAGAAGTAACTGCTGCTAGCAGTTTGCATTTATTCTTCCAGACATTACTCTAGTTATTTATAAACATACCTACACAGACACATACATGGCTATTAATTAATTAAATGAATCGCATACTGCGGTTTCTTTTTACCTACCCACACTTTTCAAGATCCTTTTCATATCAGTGCATTTATAGATCTTTAAAAAATGTCACATCATATTAAGGGGCAAAGAAGCACTATAATTTACCCATCCTCCGGTTGATGAGCATTTAGAGTGTTTGCAAGCGTCAGCTATTAAAAAAGATAAATGTGCTATGTAAACAGTTTTCTACTTGTTTCTTTGTAAGCATGCAGCGGCATCTTTACAGAATAAATGCACAGATATGCTTTTGCCAGATTAAGAGTCTGCTCATTTGCAGTATCACCAGGCATAGCCCAGTTGTCCTTCACCCAAAGCTACTAATTGACATTCCCAACCAAGTGTGGGAGACCAGTTCTTTGTATATGTCCCATGCGCCGTTGACACTGAAGTCTCCATCATTTTGATTTTCTGCCAAATGCTTGGAATCTTTTTAAATTGGTCATATGCATTTGAAAATCACCTCATTAAACCCTTCACCCATTTTTCTTATTGATGTGTAAGAATTCTTCATTTATCCTAGATATTAATCCTTTGCCTCTTCTACAAATTACATTTTCCATGTTTCACTTTTTACAACTTATTTATAGTACCTTTTGTTGTACTGTATTTTTAAATTTTCAGTATGTCCAAATATATCAACTTTCTCTTACAGCTTTAAAAGCACTTCTGCTGCTGCTGCTGCTGCTAAGTCGCTTTAGTTGTGTCCGACTCTGTGCGACCGCATAGATGGCAGCCCACCAGGATCCCGTCCCTGGGATTCTCCAGGCAAGAACACTGGAGTGGGTTGCCATTTCCTCCTCCAATGCATGAAAGTGAAAAGTGAAAGTGAAGTTGCTCAGTCGTGTCCGACTCTTTGCGACCCCATGGACTGCAGCCCACCAAGCTCCTCCGTCCATGGGACTTTCCAAGCGAGAGTACTGGAGTGGGGTGCCATTGCCTTCTCTGTTAAAAGGACTATTTGAGATTATTTATATGCATGTGTGTATGCACGTGTGTGTGTGTGTGCGCGTGCGTGCGCCCATACACTTGATTGGGGAAGAGTCATTTCCGGGCTTTGCAGAGGGAGGCAGGTATTTGCAACCAACCTCTCTCCACTTTTCTGACCTGACTGGGCTCCTGCTTCTCCTGACCCCATCGGGCCTGCTTCAGCCCTCCCTCCGTGTCCACTTGCCTCCTGCTCTTGCTCCTACACCTTGCTGGTGCTCAAACTTGCTGTGCTTCCTCCCATTGCAGGCACGTTCTCTTGAGTGCACATTCCTTCTGCATGGAATGTGCCCCCCCAAACCTTGAGCTTGGTTCACTCACCTGCTCATTCAGGTCCTGGCACAGCTAACAGTCTCCAGGGAAGCAGTACCTGGCACAACAGGTAAAACAGCCGTCCTGCCACCTGACACTCTCCCCTTACCTGCTTCATTCTTCTTTGCATCACTTACCACCATCCAAAACAGATCCACGAATCTGTCTGCTTACTGTCTACTTTCCCCACTAGAATATAAACTTCAGCCAGACGACGCACCCTGCCCTGGACAGGACGGCCATTCAGTCAGTGCCCACTGTCCCCTCCATTTCCTACTAGGCTCTTTTCAAGACAGCTCAATCCAAGGCATTTAGGGGCTACAGGAGGCTGGACCCTCGGGGGACCTGAAAGCCCAGCCCCCATGCCACTCCACCAAAGCCACACCCACCCAGCGGAGGATCCAATTTGTGGCTCATCTCACTCTCCCTCACTCTGCTCAGATCTTAGGTTTCAAGTAACACAGAAAGTCACCCAGATTCCTGGGAGCTCAGAAGGAAAGTGTTAAAGGCCAAAGTGTGAGCTAAACACAACACTTTGAAGGGAAACAAAACATAAATATTTATTCAGAGTTTTAATACTTTCCATCCAGCCTTCATGGAATGCTCTTTGGCAGCTTCTATCAAAAATTTAAACATTGATAGGCTTGACTCAGCAATTCTGCTTCAACAGATCTCTCTTCGGAATACAAGTGTGAAGAGTTGTATGTTCAAAGACACTTCATACATCATTCACAATGATAAAGACATGAAAATAACCAAAATGCACATGGGGAATGGTTTAATAAACTCTAGTATGTTCATATGATGTGGCACTATGCCGCCAATAAAAACAATGAGGTTGCTTTATATTATACTGGCATGGAAAGATGTTCACGAGAAATAAATTAAAAAGCTATTTGTTGAACAGTATGCATGGTATTATCCCATTTTTAATAGACAAAGATATTATCTATATTACAGCTGTAAATGGGACATCCTCATAGCTCAAACAGTAAAGAATCTGCCTGCAATGCAGGAGACCAGGGTTCATTCCCTGGACTGGGAAAATCCTCTGGAGAAGGGTATGGCAACCCACTCCAGTATTCTTGTCTGGAGAATCCCATGGACAGAGAAGCCTGGGGGGCTACAGTCCACGGGGTCGCAAAGAGTCAGACACGACGGAGCAACTAACACACACAGCTGTAAACAGAAAAATTTCTGAGAGACTGTTTCCTAGTTTTGTTGTTGTTGTTAGTCACTAAGTCACGTTCACCTCTTGGACCCCACGGACTGCAGCACACCAGACCTCCCTGTCCTCCACTATCTCCGGGAGTTTGCGCAAATTCGCGTCCATCGAGTTGGTGATGCTATCCAACCTACTCATCCTCTGCTGTCCCCTTCTTCTCTTGCCTTCAATCCTTCCCAGCATCAGTGTCTTTTCCAATGAGTCAGCTCTTTGCATCAGGTGTCCAAAGTACTGGAGCTTCAGCAACAGTCCTTTCAATGAATATTCAGGGTTGATTTCCTTAGGATTGACTGGTTCTATCTCCTTGTAGTCCAAGGGACTCTCAGGAGTCTTCTCCAGCACCACAGTTCACATGCATCACCTGCTCTGGTGCTGAGCCTTCTTTATGGTCCAACTCTCACATCCTACTGGAAAAACCACAGCTTTGACTAGACAGACCTTTGTCAGCAAGCGATGTCTCTGCTTTTTAATGCACTGTCTAGGTTTGTCATTGTTTTTTTTTCTAAGAGCAACAGTCTTTTAATTTCATGGCTGCAGTCATTGTGCACAGTGATTTAGGAGCCCAAGAAAATAAAATCTGTCACTGCTTCCACCTCTTCCCCTTCATGAAGTGATGGGACCAAATGCCACGATCTTAGCTTTCTGAATATTGAGTTTTAAGCCAGGTTAAAATATTACTAGTTTTAAAATATTTTTGATAATGGCTACTACTTCTGAGCAGTAGGATCAAGGGAATTTTACTTTTTGTTTTCATATGCTTCTGCATTATTTCCACTTTTAATGAAGATCTCATACATTGTTTTTATAATAATAAAAAAAAAAGCCATGAAACCGAAAACAAAATGAAAATAATTTGTCCGCTCTATGAAGGAATAAGGAAAGCAACCAGCTGAGTACAAACAATTCCACAAGCATAACTTTGATCCAAAGTTTCACGATCCTGTCCCTATACGAACACAGAGCTGCCGAGAAAATTCCTCTGTGGTTCAGGAAACTCTTGATGGCGCAGAAAATTAGGGCAATTAGTCAAGAATACAGTGGCGTTTTCCAATTTTCTTTCAATCTGGACTCAGAGTAAATAATTTTTAAGTACACCATAAACTTTCATTCTACTCCGTAAGATCCCAGAGTACCTACTGAAATGGAGCAGGACCCTATGGTCTTCGCCCCCGCATCCCATCCCCTGCCCCATGTCCTCTGTCTGCGGAAAAACTTTAGCCAAAGAGTAAGTTTAATCAGAGAAGTGAGAACATGCAGAAACAGAGGAAAACAGTCCCAGGAGACCAAATAATGATAGTTTAGTCTGTAAGCATAGCCAAGGACCTTCAGGACCTTCTCAAGAGCCACAGACAATATTCTGAGCCATGTGCCGTGAGCTCTCTCATCAATACCGAAGCCCCCACCAGGTGGAGGCTAACTGCATAATGACTAGACTGCAGCCGTGACATAAGCTGTAACAATTCTGAGAACCGGCCTCAAGGAAACGGGAACGTGCGGGCCCTGGAACTGAAGGCTAACTGTAGTTAAAACAAGATAATGCTGGTCAGACTCCCAGGGACGTATTTCAAGATTGCGAGAGCCGGGCCGGCGCACTCAGCGCGGGAGCTTCCCTGTGTCTGAGGTCAGTAGCGGCCGGGAGGAGACACCCCGCGTCTGAGGTCAGGGGCGGCCAGGAAGAGACACCCCATGTCCGAGGCCAGGGGCGGCCGGGAGAAGCCACCTTGCGCCCGAGGCCAGGGGTGGTGACCCAGAGGAGCCACCCTGAGCCCGAGGCCAGGGGCGGCAGCTGGGAGAAGCCACCCACGCCGAGGCCAGGGGCGGCGGCCGGGAGGAGCAACCCGAGGAGCAGGGGCTGCGCAGGCGCAGGAGGGCCTAGAGGAGCTGTCCCACGTTGAAGGTCAGGGATTGCGGCGGTAAGGAGATCCCCCTCGTCCAAGGTAAGGAGCAGCCGTGAAGAGACAACCCACGCCCAAGGTAAGAGAAAGCCAAGTAAGATGGTAGGTGATGCAAGAGGGCATCAGAGGGCAGACACACTGAAACCATACTCGCAGAAAACTAGTCAATCTAATCACACTAGGACCAGGGCCTTGTCTAACTCAATGAAACCAAGCCATGCCTGCAGGGCAACCCAAGGCGGGCGGGTCATGGTGGAGAGGTCTGACAGAACGTGGTCCACTGGAGAAGGGAATGGCAAGCCACTTCAGTATTCTTGCCTTGAGAACCCCATGAACAGTATGAAAAGGCAAAATGATAGGATATCAA